>BSBK01010402.1:0-205000 GCA_027943335.1 Chamaecyparis obtusa
AAATAACTATTTTTCATAAGTACACAATCGAAATATAATAGCAATATTATAATGTTATTATATTAAATTTAAATTTATATAATATATATTAAAATAAATTAAAAAATATTCAATATTTTATAATATTAAAAAAATAGCCAATATTATCTTAATATATCATGACAAAAATTACATATTATACTTTTGGTATAAAAATTGTAAAAAAAATTTTAAATTTGTTTGAAGAAAATCAATTAAAATTCAATAAACATTAAAATATTCAATAATTAAATAACAATAAATAAAACAATATGGAAGAGTAATAAAATTGAATTCATAAAATTGAGTAAAATCCTAAAAAAACTCCTACAATTTTTTTACTAAAAATCTTTAAAAAACTCGTACAAAAGTTATTCATGGCCTTTATTCCTAAAAAAGCGGTCTATAAGACCTCAAATGTATTAGCCAATCATATCATCAAAAAATAATTTTCACAATTTATAAATTTAAAAAATTTACATGTGGACTATAGAATATGTGTTATTTTTAACAAAATAAGAAGTACACTAAATTGTAATTGGTGTAAAGAATTAGTTTTAATCACTACTTAATGGAAGAAATCCATAAAATGATGCAATAGTACTTGCTTAGCCTATCGACAAGTACTAATAAGAATTATTAATCTAGTAGTTAATTAATGTTAATTGTTGTGTCACGATTATCGCACATTGAGTTCTTGTACCCTGGCACAAATTTCTAGGCAAACTAAATTTGACACTTTTATTAAACCTAGTTCTTGTAGATAACATCTAGGGGATTTAAAAAGTCAAACTTAGTCAACTCCTATTAGGGATCTTGTTGACTTTAGTATTAAAGCCTTAACTTAGAAAGCAAATTACTTGAGGGAGGTTGACCTAGACAACATGGTCATGATGTCTCTCAGTCATATTTAATTTTTCACATCCTTAAACTAAAACTGCAAATGTGTTAGATGCCCTAGTCAACTTGATGTTAGTTTAGAAATTTTTTTATTGTTGTGTTTTGCTTGATTTTGGGCATGACATTTTGGTATCAGAGCTAGGGTTAGAAACTTTGGGAGCCTAAACCACTACGTCTAAACTATTTAACTCTTGATTTTGTAGAATGCTAAAAGTTACTCGCTAGACTCGTGCACGTAGATGAGGTCATAGTCACGCCTCTTCAGTTCATGAAGAGTCTATATAAGAGATAGAATTTTTTGGAGGGAATCAGAATCCCCCTCATGAACCACCTCTAAATCCAAACCAGACCATTTTATTGGCATTACAAAATCTAGCCGCCCGATCATCCTACATAGGATGCCTCTTGTAGCTTAATAAGAATAGCATCAGGATGTCGAAGAACTTGGGACGACAGCCAGAAAATGGAGTAGAATTCCCCCTCTGAGATTTGCGGAGAGACAGACATAGCATGATAGGGAGTCTGTTCGTAGGGCTAGAACCTCCACTAGGTATAGTGGCTCAGGTGGTTGAGAGGGCACCCCAGGACACACGAGATCACATTAGACATTTTCTATGACTCAATCCACCACCTTTTGTAGGATTTACTGAGGTGACATAGGCTGAGTCTTAGCCTTTAAGCCTAGGGAGGTGCTTTAGATTATGCCCCTATGGGATTAATCTTAAGGCACATATTGCAATACATCTTTTGAGAGGGATGATCTCCACATGGTGGAGACAAGAGGAGTTCAAGGGCCACATTGACATTGACACCCTTACTTGGGAGACCTTCTTGGAAAGGTTTAGGGCTATATATTTATCAGAGTAGTCCAAGCAGTGTCCTATAGACAAGTTCCATGACCTACAACAACAATGACTCTCAGTGGCTCAGTATGAGAGAAAATTCCTTCAACTCCTCCCTTATGTAGAGTACATGAAGCATGAGAAACTTTAGGTCAATCACTCTATCAAGGGATTGAATGACACTATATCCAGTATGGTGCGTATGACACCATCGAGGGATTTATGCTACACAATTGAGAGAGCGGTGATAGTTGAGGATATTTAGAGGGGATCTCATGATAGGTCTCAAAATCGTAATACCACACCTCAGTCATCAGGATATCAGAAACCCCCTTGGAAGGGTAATCAGAGGAACTCATTGGGGACTTTTAGAGCCCCACAACCACACTAGAAACAACAGCCTCAGGAAAATTAGAGACAGAGGCCACCCTAGGGAAAACAAGGCTCTAAGCCCAAACAGTGGCGGGCATAGGGTCCTAAGAAGGACCAAAGAACCTAGGAACCTTGTACACCTCCTAAATGGACTCAGTAGTCCTCAAAGGGTGGTTACAGTGGGCCCAATAGGGCAAGAGGCTCATAGTACTCCAGGCCTCAGGGAGTGAAAATTCAATCAAGGACCTTACTACACTTGTGGTACCATGGGGCACATTTCTTGAGAGTTTCCTCAGGGAGGTATTTAGCAAGAAATGATGTCAGAGCTGAGAGTCGGAGATATGGGCAAGTCCCATAGATTTTTTGCAGCAGTTGATAACCACTAGCCAGAGTACCAGGCTACAGTTATTGAGGCCATGGGTATAATCGAAGGTAGTAGTGTCTCTATCCTATTTGATTCGGGACCCACTAACTCCTTTATTTCTCCATTAGTGGTGGAGTGTTGCCGACTAGTGGCAACTAGGAAAGATGATAGATGAGAGGTAGAGCTAGCCTCAGGATCTAGAGTAACTATTACCTCTTTGGTTAAGGAATGTTAGATTCAGGTGGGTAGCATGACCACCATAGCAGACCTCATAATCACCCCTCTTGGATCTTATAGTTTAGTACTTGGCATGGATTGGCTTTATGCCCACAAAGCCAAGTTGGATTATTGTCAGAAAAGGGTAGAATGTGTGGATGATGATGGCACTACAACAGTGATCATGAGGATTCAGAGACATGTATCTCTCTATGCGATCTCTACTATGTAGCTTAAGCGGTGTATGTGGAGGGGGTGTCAGTTGTATGCTATCACCATTAGTGATAGGGAGGATGAGGAAGAGGAAGAACCCTCATTGGATGACCATCCAATTTTGTAGGAGTTTGCAAATGTCTTTTTGTCAGAGCTTCCTAGTATGCCTCCTTGTAGGGTAGTTGACTTCTACATTGATCTTGTGCTAGGAGTCGAACCAGTTTCTAGAGTACCTTACAGGATGACCACAAATGAGCTTAATGAGCTTAAGCTTCATCTTGAGGAGTTGTTAGAGAAAGGGCACATTCACCCAAGTGTGTCTCCTTGGGGTGCACCAATGATCTTTGTGAAGAAGGATGGATTCCTTAGGTTGTGTATGGATTACCGCCAGTTGAATAAAGTCACCATCAAGAATCGGTATCCACTTCCTAGGATCAATGACTTGTTTGACCAGCTCCAAGGTGCTTGAGTGTTCTCTAAAATAGATCTTAAATTAGGGTACCATTAGTTGAAAATTATGGATAGTGATATTCATAAGACCATATTTTTTACTAGATATGGCCACTATGAGTTCACTGTGGTTCTATTCGATCTTACGAATGCTCCAGTTATATTCATGAGCCTCATGAATGGATTTTTTCATATCTTCCTTGACAAATTTTTAGTAGTGTTCCTTGATGATATTTTGATTTATTTAAAGGATGGGGAGGAGCATGAAGAGCACTTGAGACAAGTATTGCAGTGTTTGAGAGACAATCAGTTGTTCTGCAACTTGTCAAAGTGTGCATTTTTCAAAACAAAGGTCAAGTACCTTGGTCATGTTATATCTGGTGATGGGATCTCAGTTGATCCATAAAAAAATGAGGCTATTATGAATTGGCCAGCACCTACCACTGTCACTAAGGTTAGGAGTTTCATGGGTCTAGCCAGATACTACAGGTAGTTTGTTGAGGGATTTTATCAGGTAGCCCATCCTATCACTTATCTTCAGTGTAAGGGGAAAAAGTTTGAATGGACAGAGAAGTGCAAGAGAGATTTCCAGGAGCTCAAGAAAGCACTCACCAGTGCACCTATCCTTACAATACTTGATCCTTCAGTAGACTTTATGGTTTGCATATATGCATCTTTGGATGGACTAGGGGCATTCCTTATGCAGGGTGGTTGAGCTATTTCCTATGAGTCCAAGAAATTGAAGATTCACGACCTTAACTACCCAACCCATGACCTTGACCTTGCAGTAGTGGTGCATTCCTTAGTGTGATGGTGACATTTCCTCTTAAGGCATCAGTTTGAGCTTCATTTAGATCATCAAAGCTTGAAGTATATATTCTCATAGCTGAACCTTAATGCTAGGTAGAGAAGATGGATGGAGTTCTTATGTGAGTATGATTTTGATGTTGACTACATCAAGGGGAAAGAGAACACAGTCACAGATGCCTTGATTAGGATAAGGCATGAGCTATCTTCTATGTCAACTGGCACAGATTTGAGAGATCACATTCTTCATCACTTGCATGAGGATGAGATGTATGCATAGATTTGTGAGTTGATTTGATCTTAGAGACCCCTTGAGGGGAAGTACTCAAATTATTCCTTGGAGTTCGATGGGATCTTACATCATAGAGGATACATTTACGTACCTTCTTCCTAGGGATTGCGTGAGTTTTTTATGCTAGGGGCTCATAGGGCCCCTTATGCAGCGCATCCCAAAGTTAAGAAGATGCATACCGATTTGAGATAAATTTATCATTGGCCAGGCATGAGATTGTAGATCACAGAGATGGTAACTAAGTTCCTTGAGTGTCAGAGGGTAAAGGTGGAGCACCACCATCCTAGTGGTCTTCTTCAACATCATGATTTACCCAAGTGGAAATGGGACACCATTTCTATGGATTTTATTATTGGACTTCCTACGTCATCTTGTCGTCATGATGCCATCATGGTGATAGTTGACAAGTTGACCAAAGTGGCTCATTTATCACCCGTGCATACTACCTTCACCACACCAGCTGTGGCACATGCATTCTTGTGAGATATAGTCAAACTTCATTGCATACCTTGTAAGATCATCTTTGATAGAGATTCTCTTTTCACATTATCATTTTGGAGATAATTGCAAACACCTATGGGCACTAGGCTCAATTTTAGTATAACCTATCATCCTAAGACAAATGGAAAAATTGAAAGGGTCAATCAGGTGTTAGAAGACATGCTATGCATGTATGTGATGGATCATCAGACCCATTGGGAGGAGTACCTACATCTAGTTGATTTTTCCTACAACAATGTGCATCATACATCATTGGGTATGCCTCCCTACTAGGCTCTTTATGGAAGGCCATGTAGGACACCATTGAGTTGGGATAGGATTGAGGATAGATTTTCCATTGGTCCAAAGTTAGTCAGAGATATTGAATAGTAGGTGACCTTGATTAGGCAGTGCCTCAGAGAGGCAAATGATTGGAAGAAGAAGTATGTAGATGCAAAGAGGATAGTTCGAGCCTACTTGGTTGGTGATAGATTCTTTTTGAGAGTGTAACTGCATAAGATTCCAATCCATTTTGGAAAGGGATCTAAGCTTGAACCTCAATTTGTTGGACCTTTTGAGATCCTAGAGAGGATAGGAACAGTAGCCTACCATCTAGCTTTTCCACCTAGCCTATCATGCATCCATGATGTGTTTCATGTTTTAGTTTTAAGGAAGTATATTTATGATGAGTCTCACATTATAGATTGGGATGCCTTGCAGGTGGAGTCAGACAAGAAGTTGGCTATGGAGCCCATTCATATCTTGGCATGATGGACCCTGGCCCTTTGAGGTAGAGATATGGACCACGTTAGGGTCTAGTGGGATTGTTATGACAAGGTGAAAATATCATGGGAGGATGCAGTGTAGATAAGATCTCAGTACCCCTACCTCTTCGATGAAATCCATGAGGATGTTCATGCCTAGAGGGGGTGGATGTGAGGTCTACCCTGACCATCATAGTTTAGCATTGGTTTTTAGTTTGACTTTTCTGTTGATATTTTGGATTATGAGATACTTGGACATATGTTATTATTTCAAGGATCGGTGGATCTTATGTTATGTATATTTTGCATTTGGATTATGTTGATTTAAACACTTATTTGATGCTTTATAGTTGATCCTGATATACCTATGTTAGGTTATTAATTTAATGATGCAGTATATAGGATACATTAGATTTATATGATGCAAAATGAATATTTAAGGTACATATTATGAACATTGGGATCAAATGCAGATTAGTGAATTATGTGGAAAGGATTATGTAATTGTGAGTGCTTGATGATATGTGTGGTTTATGTTATTTACTTTGTTATATTATTGGACCTACTAATGTTTGCAATGAGTGTGGAGGAGATTAACCATGTTATTAAATATGGGGAACAAAGAGTGAAATTATGTTATAAACTGTAAAGCCAAGGTTATGTCTAGTGAAGAGACATAAACCTCGTTGTATTGTGATTTTATTCATGAAAGTATTGTTGAATGTTGTATTTAATTAAGTTAATTGTTTTATGTTAGTCATGTTATGTGTGAATGGGTTGGAATTTATGTTCTATCGCTTGACACATGGGTGTATGAGGTGTTGGCATGACTAACCCCTTTATTTAGGATAAGTAGGACACCAACTAAAGGGTTAGGTTGTAGATTCCCCATGCTCACCTAGGGTGTAGGAAGTTTCTAGATGGGTCAAAGATGGGTAAAATCATAGGTTAACTTCAAGTGAAGTTTTGGAGGGTCTAGGAAGCTTCTAGGGGGCAGTTAGGATCAAATTTAACTACCCCACTAGGTATACTTAGGGTTAGGGGTTGAATTTTGGTCATTAGAAGGCCCTAGACTCATAAATGAACCTCCTAAAGTAGCCCCAAAGTCAAGATCCGAGTTTAAGAGTTTGAGGAAATTGGGAAACCATCTTCTCAACTCCATTTAGTCTTCAAATCTCATTTATGAGGGGAGGATGATTTTTGGAGGAGTAATGGTGAAGGTATCCTTGCATTTATGGTTTTAGTTAGTGGTGGACTTAGAGAACCTAGTAGAGGGAGTTTGAGGAGTCTTCCTAGGCTGATCACCCACTCTCTACTCTTAGAGACTTACTAGTTGGAAAGACTTGGAAAGAGGATAAAAGGAGAAAGCTCTTCTCAAAATTTCAAAACCTTAAGCTTTGGAGCTAGGTTGGTGCTCAAACTTATATTGTTTATGTTTTTTAGTATGGAAAGCTTTCCTATACTTTCATTGAGGTTATTTAGTTTTTTTATGTGTTGTAATGCTCTTTAGATTGTGGTTATTTTGTTGTTATTGTCCTTGTGTCATTTTAAGGGAGTTTTCAAGGCACACTCACCCTTGGGAGGGAAGAGTAACCTTGGAGGGTGAAAGGATTAAGTGACAACCATATTAGTGTAGATTTTATGCTTGTGTGGGAAGGATAAACATGGATGCCTTGTACTCCATGATACCGAGTTTTTCCTATGGGAAATTAGGGTCTATAAGGAGTGTTCTTGGCTTGAAGCCATGGTTTTGTTGTGAAGATGGTTTTGGGAAGGATTTTAAAGTTAGCCCATGTGTTGCCTTTGTTTCCTTCATTTCAACTTGGTTTCTCCTAATGGGTATGGTCCACTTTCACCCTTTGTTTAATGGATTTTTGAAAGCCTATGTGATAGCCTTGGGAATGGGAGTCCTCAGTGTTCTTTCTTATCATAAGTTGTTTTAGGTTTGTGTGTGATGTTCCCTTTTTGCTCTTTGTTCCCCTAACTCAAGGGTGACCATGTAATGGTCTAGGTTGGGAGGTGAGCCTCCATGCTTAAACAGGTTTTCCTGTAGGTTCTAGCTTGGATTTGGAGGATCCATGGAGGTTTGTCTTAAGGGATTTCTCTATTTTGTGATGTTGGATCTTTCCTAGCCTTATGGCTTTTGTAAAACATTCAAGGATGTAAAAGAAACATGTATAGTTTCAAGAAATTTAAATTATGTAAATTTGTTCCTTAAGTGAATATGAAAGAAGGATTTTATTTTCAATATACATAAATGAATATCATTTTACTTGCTAAATATATTAAATGTTGTTCCTAAAATTGTAACTCAATATGCTATTGAAGTTGTTCTTAAAATTTATTTCATTCTCCTAAGTTAATTAGTTCAAATTCTTAAAGATAATTAAGTTGGAATACTTTTTCATTTTAAGACCTCAATTAGGTCATGTCTAAATATATGAAGATTATAAGTTCCTTGTTTACAAAATGCTTTAAATTTCAAATATTTCCTATAAAGGAATTATAGTAACTAAATGTTTAAGTTCTTTTAAAAAAAATTACTTTCCCAATTTTACTTCTAGGTATATAAACCTATACAAAGATTAAACTAAAGTAAATAGAAAAAAAATAAATTTTGGTAAAAAAATAAAGTTGAAATTTAATAGTTAAGTTTATTGAAGTAATGTTTAAATCTTTATGTAGTTATTTGCAAATATTTTAAAATTCATTGAATTTCACAAATTAGAATAAATTTAAAAAGGATAAATTTGGACAATTTCGCAACTAATTAATTCCTTTAATAGAAAGAAATTAAATACATAAAAGTTATATATAAAGCTGAATTTCTTTTATAAAAAAAGAGATTTTTTATCCTTTTGCAAGTATAAAAAAAACATGTTTTAATTTTGTTTAAAAATCTAGACTAGTATAAATAAGTATGTATGTTCTTAAAAAAACAAAATTATGGCCTAATAAAATGGCCCTTTATATATATAGATGAAATAAAATAAAAATGAATATAAATATTTAAGTTATCTAAACTTTAATTATATTTACATAATCAGTGAACTAAAGGAAAACAGAGTTGATTAAGCTTATTAATGTAAATTTTAAACGTGGTATTATAAAAATTTCATATATATTATAAACCCTTATAAAAATAAAGAAAATTAAATTAAATTAAATTAAAAAAATCTTAATTAAAAATAAAATTTAATATAATTTTTGGAAGGGGGGGTCGGGGAGAAAAGCTCCACCCGACCCACTCCCGTTCTCCCCCCTTTGCCTTTGGGAGAACACAACTTCCATATAGGGAAACTGTGTCCCCTTTTATGGGGTTCGTAACTCCCCAAATGGGAGACTACATCCCCATAGAAAGGGGGCATGTAGCTCCCACTTAGAGAGGTTGAGTCCCCATTCATGGGGGCTTGTAGCTCCTCTATGGGTGACTGCGGTCCCCATATTATTGTAGCCCCCAGTTGTAATATAAAAGACTGTCAAAATAAATAAATAATACATAGTCAAAAGAAAATAATTTTATAAAACGACATTCAAAAAATAAATAAAACACAGTCACTATGTTTTTTCTGAAACACATAGATTAGTAAATTTGATAGGAATGAATATAAAGCTATGTGTGTGTGTGTAAATATTTATATTATTATAAAAAGCTATTGTGTATGTTTTTGAAACAGAGGTTAGAAGAAAACAAAGAATTAATTTATACAATGATTTTTAAAGAAATTCAGTATTTAACCATATATATATATATATATATATATATATATATATATATATATATATATATATATATATATATATATATATATATATATATATATATAAAGTTGTAGAGAACTTAATATCAAAATTGAAAACAAAAGAATTAAAAGAAATTTTCATTAGATCTCATATAGATCTATAATGAACAACTATATATATATATATATATATATATACATACTTTTTTGAATAAACCTTCAAAGATCCTAACTCCATTAATGGAGTTTCCATTCCTCCAAGCAACCTAAAAATACAAACAAAAAAATAAAACCATTAGTGAGCAACCCAAGTTTGAAAACATGAAATAGATAGAAGATTTTATAGTAAATTTTAAAACATGGACCTCAAAATTTTATCCATGCCACTTTAGTTGGAAAAGTTGAATAAATTTTTATATTAGATTGCTTTCATTAATGTTTTGACTTTAGGGCACTAAGGGGAAACTTCCAATGTTATTACCCCTAATTGCCATGTTTGACCCTTTTGGGAAATATTTGATTTTCTCTTTAGGGGTTAATTTCAATCACACAAAATTTAATACAAATATTTTGTCTATCAATAGTTTAATTATTTTATATTTTGATTCCAATATTGAATACATGCAAATTAAATTGGGTTAATTTATAAAATTGATTAAGTCATATTTTGAATAATTGATTAATTGCCTAAACAAGCTAGGGTTAGGACAATTAGATCAGGGTTATTAATAAATACCCTTAGTTCTCTTTAGGGTCCCCAATATCTGTACACTATTTAGTTTCCCTTTTTAATTTAATCATTTTGACAAATGATTAAATTTAAAGATTGAGACTATAGTGTTATGAATTCTTGAATGTTCCTCATTAAATTAAATTTAAATAAGAATTATTAATCCAATAGTTAATTAATGTTAATTATTGCGTCATGGTTATCGCACATCGAGTTATTGTACCCTGGCACAAATTTCTAGGTAAATTGACTTTGACACTTTTATTAAACCTAGTTCTTGTAGATAACATCTAGGGGATTTAAAAAGTCAAACTTAGTCAACTCCTATTAGGGATCTTGTTGACTTTAGTATTAAAGCCTTAACTTAGAAAACATATTACTTGAGGGAAGTTGACCAAGACAACATGGTCATGATGCCCCTCAGTCGTATTTAATTTTGCACATCCTTAAACCGAAACTGCAAATGTGTTTGATACCCTAGTTGACTTGATGTTAGTTTAGAAAAAATTTTATTGTTGTGTTTTTCTCAATTTTTGGGCGTGACAAGACATATAGGTTTTGGTTGTATACAAGTTTAGACATACAATTTTTGGTTGTATATAGGTTCAAACATATATGTTTATTCTATTGATGCTATACATGTTGATTTTATTGATGTCATACAGGTCGACATTATTTTCCATTTCAGGTTGATGGAATAATAGGTTGATAGTTTTGTTCATTTCATTTATAACATAGGATATTGGTTACAAATCAATATATGATCTCAGGATGATGGTCTTTCTTGATACATTTGGACAATGGACAGAATGGGGAAAGGTATATAGATTGGAAAACCACTTCAGTGTAGCTTTCTTGTCACACAATTTGATATGACTAGTATATTGTCCTTGTTACATGCATACTTGATTTAAATTCTTGTTATTTGATATCTTTTGTATCTTGTTTTACATTAGACATTAATACCTTATACATACATGTTTCTAATAAGAAATTAATATCTTATCAATATTTTGTTGATAAGCTATAAACGTCTTATTACATTCAAAATATATAAGCTATTAATGGTGTAGTGGATACAAGGTTCGTAAGAATCAAGTGATGAGATAGAAATGGTAATTTGAGTTATACAAGGATATTCAAATTTGAGAAAGAAATATAGTGATGATCTTGATGTGAAATCTCCTTTGGTATAACTTTTCAAGTCTTGGTATATATAATTTGTATCAATTTTCGCATACACAAGTTGTTTCATAAGTAATGATATTACCCTTTGACATTGGGCATAATACTCATGATGAATGGAACAAATAATTATTAATACATATTGTTTGATTCATTTGTATTGAAGGTTTTTCAGACATTATTCATAAAAACATTGAAGATGTTGACTTTGTTTTTCAAAGGCTAACACTTAGCCTCAAAGGCATATACATTATGGTGTTTTTTATCCTCAATATCATTAGGGCACCGAAAATAACATCATTTGTTTTCATTGAATATTTCATTATCAAGGCATTTTTACAGTGTTGGGTTCATCATCATTGAGTTTATTATTGGTATTATTGTATTTTGAATGTGGCTCAAACCCTAGATGTGGCATCCTAGGCTATGAGAGTTTCTTGTGAAGTTGATAGAAGTTAATGGAGCATCTCTTTGGACTAAGACAATTGTAAGGTGTTAAATCTTTTGGTTTTGACTCTTTAAGGGATGTCAACTACTTCTACAACAATAATGGTTTCTCGGGTAACATATTTCCTTTACCCTAGTTTACCATCAAGTTGTTTGGTTATTATAGGGAAGAAATAGTTTTGGAAAATGGTTTCTTGTATAGATTTTGTTGAAGAATTGATTTAGAGGTTTGAGATTTTATGGAAAGCTATAAATATTGATACAAATGCTTTGTTATGTTAGTTCTGGTTTTAGTTATTGAAGTCAGTTGGAAATATAGTTGTGTGAAAAATACTTATGAGGTTTTATTGTATATTAGAGAGGTTCGGTTTTGAGAGAAGATGAATGCATAATCTTGAAGAAAATTATTCAAAGAAAGGTTTTTTACTGTCTAAATTCAGATTAATTCATAGTGGGTTATTCTGCATTATTCAAATTGGTTTTATCTATGACATATTGGTTATATCTTGCATAGACATGTACTTTGATTCTGAGGGTTTATCATTTTTATAAAGAATTATCCAATGTTATTTCCATCTGATGCTCATATGTAAGCATAAAATGAATACATCATTATATGCTAAACTAATATGTTGTATACATTTTTTGATTGTTTCATTTATGGATCTCAAGTTGAATGATATATTCAAAGAAGTGATACATATTGGAACAAAGATCTTACTTTGTCTATTTGATTTCAATATTGTAATATTGTTTTCCAGTGAGGTACTCTTTCTTTCCAATGAGGCATGCTTATTTTCCAATGAAGTGCAATCATTTATTAATGGGATAATTCAGCTAGTGAAGCTCTATAAATAGTAAAGAATTTGATTAATCTAGGGAGACATTTTACAAGTGGTTTTTCATTCCTATGAGGGTTTTCCACTCATGAAAAATATTGTGTTATGATACCTTTGTGAGCCTTGTGATTTTCATGTTAATCTAATCCATAATGATTATAATGTTCATGGATAACATTTGATGTTAACTAATATGTCAGTCAAGTTGTTTTAAAAAGATTGATTTTAAATTGAACATTGAAATACTGATTCAACCCCTCCCCCCCGCCCCGCCCCCCCATTGTTTCTATTACTCCAACAACTTCAACCCTTGCATTTTATTTAGAAAATTAAGATCACAGTCAATAAGAATGAATTATCTCTTCATTTTTTTCACCATATAATCCCATATTGTTATCTTCTCCTTCCCCTTCTAATTCTCTCTAATTGAACATCTTTCCACCAAATTTTAGCATGGCCTTTCATCTTGGTCTTTGCAAACTTGATCCTCTTAGGATCTACTTCTTCATACTCAAAATACTCTTTCATATCATTGATCCAATCAATCAACTCTTTTGGATTAAAATTTCCAAAAAATGTGAAATCTTCAATCTTTGGCCTCTTTTTTATCTTGGTAATGGCCCTAAAAATCACAGCCTCGTTAATGTTTCTAGCAATGTCTCTCTTCTTCAAATTTCTATTCTTCTTTAGATTCATCCTCATTGTCATCTCTTGCCCTAATATCAGCTCCTCTGTGTAGATCCTCTTGCAATGTTTGCACTTCTCTCTAGAGCACTGTTAAACCCTCTTTTATTACACCAACAATTCTTCCACCACAATTCCTTTGTGGAGGCATTTTTTGTCATTTATCTCTCAAACTTGCAACCACAATCTTGGTGCAAATTGCCTCACATTTGATGAATTGTTTATACACTCAAAAGAAAATTCTCTAATACCACTTGATAAAGGATATTCCCCTTACAAACCCAAACACATAACAAAAGTAGTCAAGTAAATAGAAGATGCAAGAAAGAAAAACTTTATTTATCTTATCCCCGTGAAATGAAATTACAACACTTAGAAAATAACATGCTACAATGACATGGGCATTCTCATTACAATAATCTGCAAGCTAAGGTCGTGTCATATGCACAATTACAACTCTCACTTGAACTTCTTTATATTAGGAAGTTTAATTTACTGACAATGTTCTAAAAAATTGAACTTCGCCTTTTTGAGGTTGACCACTTTTATATTCTTTTTCCTTGTATTGGAATATATCGAGAATATATCCAAAATGGGTTTTGCAACTCACTGAAGTATTTCAAGAATTTTTATTTTTCCTTCCTAAAGTAGCACAAGTTTTGGAGGGGCCATACCTTTTTAATCTGACCATTGGATTTTTAGTTATCCTACATCATAAAAAATCTTGAAAGAGATCTACATCATGCTTCCATTAGATCTAGTACATGATTTGCACTTTTTGGTCTGATATGAGGCTTTTATAGCCCAAAAAAATGCATTTAAAGTGTTTATTGGAGAAATATCCCCAAAAAACTAAATATCTCCCAAATTCCACAAGATATTGGTACAATTCCTTTATCATTAGCTATATTTCACTATTTACTAGGTCTATGTAAGATTTTGGGCAAAATTGACAACTTTCTAAAAATAGTAACGATGCCAAAAATAGTGACTCTACCGAAAATAGCCCTTATTAACAACCAAACAATATTTTGGGTGATGCAAGATTTCTCTTACACCTTAAATTCTCATGCACCACCCTTCATTTTTCTTTGGTGCTAGTACTGTTGGTACTACACATGGACTCAAACTCTCTCGAATCAACCACTTCTATAACAACTCTTGAACTTGTTTGTTCAACTCTTCACTCTTTGCTAGAGTCATTCTATGGGTTCTCTTATTCATAAACCTACATCCAAGAATCAAGTCCATTTGATAACTAATCTTTCTCACTAGCAGTAATTCATCCAACAAATCTGCAACTTCCATAGTTTCATCTTCTACTTCCAAATTTTAAAATTATAGCAAAACACATGCTCATGCTAAATGCTTTCTAGAAATATTTCCATTTAGTAAACATATTCTTGTGTCAAACTCCATCCTTTGTCAAAGAATAGGTATTGGCATACCCATCGTGTATTACATGAAAATCAAATTTACATGGTCTCCCTAACAACATATGAAAAATATTCATAGGCATAACATCACATAATACCTCATCATGATAGTTTTCAATTTTAAACTTTCCTAGACATTGTTTTTTAACTAAAGCCTTGTGGTCCTTCTACGACAAGAAATCTGGCAGGGATGTGGATGCCTCCTTCTCTCTAACTTTAATTTATTAACCATTTCCTTTGAAATAACCTTATCAATACTACCACTATCTATAATAACATTGCAAACTTTACCATTACACTTACATCTTGTGTGAAACAAATTCTTTATTTGTGTTGGCTCCTTCTCATCATTTAGCAACATTGATTGGTAACAAGAACCTTTTCTCTTTCAACATATTCAAAGTGCAAAGAATCAACACCCTCATATACATGTGCAACTCTTGCATTTCCTCCTAGGATCCTATTTTTCCTCCCTTGATGTTGGGGACACTCATAGGCTCTATGCTTTTCTTTGCATTAGAAACATTTTCCACAAAATCCTCCTCTTCTCATCCTCGTTCTCTTCCTCTTCCTCTTTTTTCTCCATTATTTTGCTCTCAGGGGTGGTAGGAATCAACCCCCTTTGATTTTAACTACTACTAGAGTCATCATTCTTCTTCTAGTCTTTGTTTGGATCTCCATAATACCATCCACTAGGATTTCCACCAAAAACTCCTCTATTTTTCTTGCTCTCAAACCTCTTTTTAAGATTCTCCTCTACCTTAAAATAAAATTGATATGCATCTTCAATGGTAGGCATTCTTACCATTATCAAATAACCTTGAATACTCAGCTTCAACCAATTTATGTAACAGGCAACCTTCTCCTTCTTGGCTGCATAATGTCCTGTTCTAGTAAGGAATCGATAGAACTCTTTTGTACACTCTTGGACAAATGTTTCTACTTGCATCAACCCTTGTATTTTCTTCAACAAATCATGCTCATAGTCAACATGAATGAATTGCCTCTTCAATTTATCCACCATTTGATCACATCTTGTTATTTTCTCCTTTCCTCTTCTATTTCTCTCTAACTAAACTTATTTCCACCAAATTTTAGCATGAGCTTTTAGCCTAGTCTTTGTGAACTTGACCCTCTCAATGTCTTCTACTTCTTCATACTCAAAATACTCTTTCATATCATTGATTCAATCAATCAATTCTTCTTAATTGAGTCAACTCTTCTAGATTAAGACTTCTATAAAATGTGAAAAATTAAATCTTTGGCCTCTTTCCAATCTTGGAAATGGCCCTAAAAAACCTAGCCTCATCAATATTTTTGGCCACTTCTTGCTCTTTCTCAAACTACCTTTATTTTTCATATTCATCCTAACTTTCTTATCTTTCTCTAATATTATCTCCTCTATGTAGCTCCTCTTTTAGTGCTTGCACTTGTCTCTAGAGGGCCCTAAAATACTATTATGTCACCCCAACAATTCTTCCCCCATTGTTACTTCATGGAGGCATTTTCACCACTTATTAACCAAACCCACAACCACAGTCTTAGAGAAAACTACCTCACATTCAACGATCTATTTACACACTAAGGGACTTCTTCTCTAATTTCACTTAACGAAAGGTACTCCCCTTACTCAACCAAACACACAAAGCACAACAAAGAAATAAACAAAAAATTGCAATAATAGAAACACTTTATTTCTATTATCTTCAATGAAATGACATTACAACATTCTAGAAATAACTTGCTAGAACCGTATGGGCCTTCTTATTACAATAAACTAAAAAATAGAGCCATGATCTAATTTTTGCAACAGATTCATGAAACCCTCCTTCATCTTTGTATATGTAACACCAATAACCACCTTAGAATGTTCTAGAAAGAGAGACTTCCCTCTTTTGGCATCCAATGGTTCATTAGTTCAATTTCTCACCCAGGTGATTCTTTTTTGTATTCTTTTTTTTTTTTAATCAAAATTTGAGTTTTGATGGCACAACTTCTGAAAGCCATAACTTTTGACTTGGGCATTTGATTTGCTTGTATAATATATTGTTTGAAATCTCACAAAGAGATCTACAAGAAAAAAAAATATCAAAGATATCTCTCAAGCTATATAGGATATTGAGATGATTCTTTCTCCAATCATCTCATTTTTTAGTTTTTCTCCTTGAGACTAGTTGTCATGTCCATACAACCCCAAACGAATAAAAAATCTTAAAATAGCACGTGACTATTTTTAGCTATTTTTAGCTTTTATACATCTTATATAGTGCAATTATCATAATCAACTCCAAGAAAACTAAAGAAAAACCACAAAAAAGGAAAGTACAATATTTCTTTTTCAGTGATGCAAGATTGCTCCTACAATACATTGGATGCTCTCACATCAAACAAAGCAAGATCTATCATTTCTCCACATTTATTTTAACACCAAGAGATGTCAATTGAGCCACTAACATATTGAATGCTTCCAAGTGATCTCCAATTTGTCCACCCTCCTCTATTTTCAAGAAATAAAATTTCTTCTTCAAGTAAATCTTATTGATTAAATATTTCACTTGATGCATCTCACCAAGCCTCTTTCATAGTCTACTTGCAAAGGTCTCTTCATGGACATTGACTAGAACAAAGTGTGTTAGGTGCACTTTGATTAGACCCTTGGATTTATGGTCCATAACATTATATTTAGAAACCGCAATCGAATATGTAGGTCTCATGACATTCTCATCAAGAACATCACATAGATCTCAATCCATTAACAAATCCTCCATCTTCAACTTTGACATTTCAAAATTATTTCTAAAACATTTCTCCACCTCTATTCTCCGTAATGAACTTGCCATCTAAAAATTCTTGCAACAAGATCACAAATTATCTATAATACAAACTCCCACTCAAAACTAAATTAGATAAAAAAGCTTGACAACTCACAACTAAAATCAAAGGTGGTCAAGCTTTGATACAACTTGTATGGAAATTAAGGTAGCAGAAAAAAATTCTTCCACTAATATTGAGAGGAGAGTTATGTATAACCTTCTAGATCTTTACAATGGAAACTTAACATAAATAACATGCATACCACAACATACTAATTTACATGGGGAAAACCCTTTCAGAAGAAAACCCCTATACTCCAAAAGTTTCCCAATTTATTCATATCAAAAACATATTGCAGTATACTTGTAGTGAAAGCTTCTCACAAGATTATCACCAACTGGAGATCTAGAGGTAACTCAACAACTATCAAACACTTAAACAAAACCTCTACCTCATGCACCTAATATATAAGAGATACAATACATGAAATTATCAAATAGTATTACAAAACTATGGGCTAAAAACCACCTAAACTATGGTCCCCATCTTATCTCCAACCTAAGACGTTCTATGATGTGTCAAAAAACACATACCAAAATGTGCAACTCCCTTTCACAACTTATTTGTGTGTCCAACACATTTTCATATTTCCTATTTTAGGAGACCCAACTTTTAAAAACCATAACTTTTGAACTAAGTGTCTGATTGACAAATCGTTTGAAGCCTCAAAAAGCTTGCAATGTGCTTGATCACCTTGTAACTTTCTAAGTTGGTGATCCAACTTACAGAGGTGATCCAACTTACAGAGGTCATAACTTTTGAACTTGGTGTTTGATTGACCAACCATTTGAAGCATTGAAAAGCTTATGATGTGCTCTATCAAACTAAAATTGGCTACGCCACTAATGAACACTTTTAGGTCATATCAAAAGCTCTTAGGCCTTCAAAATTGAATTTGTAAAAAAAATGACAACTTAACAAACAAAATTTATAATATCTTCAAATCTAGATTTGATCTTGCAACATAAAATTATAGGCCATACTTATCTAGTGGGCATCTGAAGCTTTCAAGAAAGTTTAGAAACAATCCAAGCTCAAATGTAAATTTACTATAAATAGTAACCATATGTGAATTTAAGGTTGTGACACATTTTCCTAACTAAAGGATTAATAACATGGAAAATGGAAATTAACTAGGAGAGAGAGAGAGAGAGAGAGAGAGAGAGAGAGAGAGAGAGAGGTTGCTCAAATATAAAGAGGTGAGAGAAGTTAAAAATTAACTCCCAATTATAAGGATCATATTATCATTGTATGTAGGTGCAATGTATCACAATCTTTGTAACAAGGAAATCTAATATTTTAAATATAAGTAATAAAGAAAATGAGTTGTGGGAACTCATAAAGGACAAATGACCTCTAGGGATTCCTTGTGAATATTCCTACAAGAGATAAAAGAGGAAATAAACTTTATGAAGTAAAGATTAATTCCTAACACTAACAATAATGTTGTTGGAATTGCCCTAGAATCCTTCAAGGGCTTCAACAAAATCTGCCTCAAAGTCTTCTCTTAAATCTGTAAAATGCTCACACTCAAATCTGTAAAAAGATCTTCAATAAATGCTTTCAAATCTCATATTATTCTTTGACAAAAATTTCCATTAAAATCTACTCCAAATATGTTTGATTTATGCTCTTAAGATGTCTAATATCTACTTATCAATTAGCTCTTTTTGCTTTATATTTGCTCTTGAACTAGGAAAGAAATACAACGAATTATTGTCAAGATGATCCACAAATATTTCTCTTATATACACCTCCAAGATGCATTTTCACCTATAGTTGCATCTCCACACATAAGTCTGTCGAGGAAGAGATTAAAAAAAAATTTATATTAAATCTTCCTCCAATGTTGGGCACACAATAACACTAGGTCAACCAAAAAATGTAAATTATTTTTATATAAATATTTTTTCCTAAGGTTGGGCACTACTTTCCATAAGGTCAACTAGCAAGTTATTGACTTATATTATATTTTTTTAATTTCTAGAAAATGGGCTCTCAAGGCATAGTTTGACCCTTTAAGCAAATAAAATATCTTATTTTATTTTATTTCCATTTTAAAAGCATCAAAGTGCATAAGGTTAGCTAGGATAAAGGCGTAACATTCTTAATCCAAACAACAATACATCAACCAACATAAAGACTTAATATCAAGTTTATATATATATATATATATATATATATAAAATTGTTCATTTTAATCTCTCTTCCACTAAGACATGGGTAAAGAATACTTAAACTTTTCTTGCATAAGTGGCTTATCGCATTTTATATCAATGACAACATTGTACTAGAGTAAGGGGTGTAAGATTGAATAGAGTTAGGTCTAACATTATTTAGGCTAAATCCCAAGGTTCCCTTTTGTTGTTTGCATTTCGATGTAGTTGTGTTGGTTTAGTTCTTGGAAACTTCATTGTAAATGTGTCGCTCCTATTTTAGGGTTTGATGTGTTCATTTCAACTTGTGGGATTGCTTTGTAATAAGGTTAGGACCAGTCTTTCCCATTTTATATAATCAACAACATAAAATTACTCATACATGCCGAATATAAAAGGGGTGTCTCAAAAGGGGATGTGTGCCCGATATAATCATTTGTTTCAAGCTATATTAATATTTGGATCACAAACCTAATAAGTCACTTTAATCCAAAATGGTCTATCGTGATCTATTGCATATGACTAAGAAGTCACCAATTAATTTGTATTGCACTTGCAAATTGGCATACTATACATCTTGGCATTATCGACTAATATCCCTTTAACGTAAAGTTTCTCTCCCTTGTGAGTTGTGGCATAAATGATGAAAATCATGTTGGTACCCATTAGGGAAATCATTATTTGCTCAGCTGCATCAAACCCATTAAGTATTATATAATATCCCACTAGACTATTCATTTTTATGTGGTATATCTACCCTAATTCGTAATAATGTTGTCTTCATTAAAAACTATTGGTCCTTGTTGTGACCTAATCCTTTTCATGTCATCGATGTATTTCTTGGATACTACTAATTTCTATATCAACACCTTACATTTCTTTCACATTTTCTTTCGATGTTCTCCAAATATGAATTCTACTTTGCTTTAACATTCACATACTTATATATTGAAGTTTTCTTATATTGCTATTATGACATCTTAGATTCTGCAATTCATCCATTGAAATATTTTTCAAATACCCATCTATCTTCTTCTTGCAGGTTGGTCCACCAACAATCTATTTGATGGCCCCCACTACAATTCCCACTCCCACTCCAATAGCCCACTATCCATATAACATAATTGTTGGTCATTAATAGTCAATGCCTCTTCTATGAATCACTCACCCTTTACGCTTTGAAATGTTCAAGCTTCTACATAGTTTTCTTTGTAATGTGTTCTTTTCTCATAAAAAGGGCTGCCATTCCCATTTGACGATAATTGTCTTTCCAAGTCTCATTGACCACAATTTATTTAGAAACTCTAAAAAATCAGGTCAAGGAGAGATGCATGCCCCCTTCAATTACTTATTTCAAGTTATATTTATATTGTTAGATACTTGTATACTTTCCACATGGTATCAGCTTTTTTATTCAAGAATCAATTTTGAAAAAAAAAATTTGGGTGTTACTTTGGGCATTTTCTTTCACCCGTGCATTAAAGCCCTCACGTTTAGATTTTACATGATTACGTAAATGTAAAAGAAATTGTTTCTGATGTGCCCTTTTTAATCCACGCGTGCTTTAAGGGTGAAGTAGAGAATTTCATTATCACATTAGAGAATAAACAGGTTTTTGCAAAAATGAAAATTATCACTATGCCGAGTTTTCTTCTGGAAAGAATTTTCCGTGATGAAAATATTATTTAGTGTGTTTTACTTTCCAATTTTATTTTTTTTTATTTTTATTTTTTTTTGGTTCCAGATCGTGTATTTACTGCTTTTATTTTATAGATTTATCGAGCCTATTAAATTACAAACCTAACTCGATGTGCATTAAACATTCCATGGCTTGCTTGGAACAATCAAAGCAACAAGCTAGTTGATATTGAGGGATTATTATAGATAAAAATGAAATTAATTAGAACCCTGCTTCATGCTAGACTCCGCTTATAGATGTTGCAAGACAGTCATCATGGTACAAAGGTGCTTGTGGCTGTTGAAAATTCTGGATGAACTTTTTGAAAAAATAATTAGTAATTATTAAAGTCTAATGAATGATAGTTCAATTTTAGTTAGTAATTATTTTTATTAAAAGTGCATTAAAAATGTTGCATAAGTGGTGCCCATAATTTTGAGCTAGCTAATAAGAGTAGCTCTCTTACTACAATCACACATTGAAAGGTGAAGAGTAACAAGAAGGTGGTGTGAAGGGTTGAAGTTAAGGAGGTCAAGGGCAAACTTCATTGTAACCAGTCATAAAAATGAGCATTTAGAGAGTAGATGTTTTGAAATTACACCCAAATTTGAACAATTCTTGGACTAAGGAGGTCAAGGGCAAACACTATACAAAGGCAAGTCAAAGAGTTTGAACACAACTCCGCAGTGGATAATAGTCTTCAGTTAGCTAATAAGAGTAGCTCTTTACTACAATCACACGTTGAAAGGTGAAGAATAACAAGGTGGTGGTGAGAAGGGTTGAAGTTATGGAGGTCAAGAGAAAACTTCATTCTAACTGTTCTAATAAAAATGAGTATTTAGAAAGTAGATGCCAGAAATTACACCCAAATTTGAATCATTCTTGGACTAAGGCAAGTTAACAAAAACACTATACAGAGGCAAGTCAAAGAGGTTGAACACAACTCCAAAGTGGATAATAGGTTGGCTTGTGCTATTCTTTGCAAGAGTATTTCTAAGGTCTGTGTTGGCTCAGACAATGGAAAGTAGATAACTTTTCCACACCTAAGTTCAAATGAGACGGAAGAAAGTTGATGCTGCATCTTCACATGTAAACCTTGCCTCTCATAATTTGGTTAGTGAACTTGATTTGGAGCTGGTAGACCATCCACATCCATATGTGTTAGGATGCCTACGAAAAGGAACAGAAAGGACCAGGATCAAGCAATGTAAGTTGTCTTTGGACTTGCTCCCAAATTAAAGGATGTAGTGTTTGTAGATGTCATTCCATTATATAATTGTGATATGAAGCCCATATCTCTTTGAGAGAGTTGATGTCTCCTCTAGAAGATGAATCAATATAGACTCAACTAGAGCAGGACAATGTTTATGTCACATACCTACGCTAGAAAATTTAAGGTCATATCTGCAAGTACTCCTAAATACAGGAGGTTAACTACTGCAAATGGAAGGATTGTACTTAGGAAGGTAAGGTTGGGAGAGAAGAGAATGAAAGAACAAGGATAACAAGTACATCATATCAGTTGAAGAAAGAAATGTGCAAAGTTTTTGGATGACGTTTGTCTTGTGTTGCAAAGCAAAGATGGCATCTTTGTAAGAAGAAGGGTTCAACTCTTTTCACTTGAATCCCAAAAGCCTCCTATGAGGTGTTCTAATCCAAAACCCATGTCAAATTGAAGGGTCAAGGACTTGGTTAACATTAACAATACTTATATTAGTATTATGCCTTAAATTCATAGAATGCTGAGGCATTTGAGGCTATGATGAAATCAAGAGAATATCTGGAGTGATACTGGGCATCTCCCATAATTGTTTAAAGCAAGTTGCAAACCTCAAAATGACATAGAAAACCAGGTTTGGCATAGTTGTCACTCTCAATGGTTGATGAACATGTATTCTCCCCCTAAAAGGCCAATAAACATGTTAATGCTCAAACAAAAGTATGAAAGGTTTGAAGTGTTTCAAAACACTTTTTCTGGAAGTTCATCTTCCATTCTTGATGTGTGGGAGGTTATTGGAGAGCTACAGGTCTCACAAAAGTTGGGGTAAATGCTTCCTTTTAACATTGAAGAGTTTGAAATCCTCATTCTAAACCTTCTTGAGCTCATTTTCCAAAATTGCATTCTGAATGGGTAGGTTGAAGTTGTTAAGACGGATTGCATATGTCGAGGGCTAGTTTGATTCATCCTTGAGCAATGTATGCACCCTTTGGGCATTGTATCATTTGTAAAAGACTAAGAGAGTGGCATGAGGAGTTTTCTTCACTCTTACTGGAGTTTTCTCCTAATTTATGATTTCTCTAGCTATTTTGTGTCTCAGTTGTTTTATGTCTTGATGCATCTTTTTTGTCTCACTTATGCTCTTATACAGATGTTGCTCCTCTGATTGACCTAGAGCCATTGTACATTTTAGCTATATTTGGTGGTGAAGACTATGTTTGAAGGTTGTTTGACGAATTCTTTGAGTAATATATATTGTTGAAGACATGTGAGAGGAGCATCTTCCCTATTTGCAAATCATCCAAACTGACACTCTCTTCTTAGATTATCAACATTTCCATCTCACTTGTGCCAAATTGTTCATACATCAATTTCAGACTAATGAGCCATACACCTAAGGACATTTACGCAAACCTTGCCCCCCTCTTCCAAATAGAAAGAAACCATTAGGGTAAGATTGTTAATTAACATGAAGTTCTGAGGCATGAGACACAAGAAAGGGCTCATGGGTGCATAGCTTTAATAAAGAATAAAGGGAAAATTTCATTTAAATGCACAGATGTCAATTAGATTGTCAGCAGGTAACAAAAAACTAATTAACATTGAAAAGCAACAGAGACTATGGGCATAGGTCCTGAATAAATTATATAGAATATCCCATTCCCTGCCAGTACAGAAGGAAAACTTCAAAGCTTGAATCTTTCAAATTATCTAGACAGATTCTCATTACAAGAAACATGCCAACATGCTGCTGCTAAAGGGAAAGGGTAATTTGATCATTTATAATTGCCAATTGAGCAGTAGGCTAAGCAATTGCCAGCACATGCAACATCAGTGTTTGTCGGAGTGGCTGCTTTACACTCCTTTCAAATCCCCAGTCAAACTGCAGCTGGCTTTTAACCATACAGGATTTATACATGTATAAATCCAAGAAGAAACTCCAGCATATAATGTGAAGCATTAAATGATTCGGTACTTTGGATGAACTTCATATCCTCCAACAATTAAGAAACCAATCAATTACCATCATTCAGATTATATGTTTCGAAAAGTTACAATCCGATTCCTAACAAGCATGTCAACAAAGGCAGTCTTAATTTTCATCTGGCTAGACAATGTTATAACACCACAAATCATGTCTGTGTACATGCTTTAGGACTTAAGCTATTGTGCTAGGTGGTTGTTCATGATCACCCTGGTGTACAGTCTCCTGAACCAATCCTAATTGATTTCCTGCATATTGTACCCAGAATATAGACCGTCAAGACACAAGCACATTAGAATCATAAACTTTATATGCCCAACAAACATATACTAAAAAAGAATCTGCAAATGTGGTCAAGAAAAAGGCAACAAGCCAGAGAATTTCATTGTACCCTGATTTGCTGGTGCAGGAAGAGTTTGTCTAGCATATATCCCTCCTTGGTTGGCTGTGGGAGCAGATGCCACCTCTTGTGTCGAATGTGAAGCTGTAAAGCCCGCAACTGTGTAGTGTCTCTGATCATGCTGAACAGTTGACGGCAAGCACACGGGCATTGGTTGCTGTGAAAGTCACCCCAAAAAATCACAATTGTCAAAACTGTATGATTGAATTATATAAAGTAGATATATCTATGAAAATGAAAAAGAAAAACAATTAATAAATGACCAGACATGAAAATGAAAGAATTTGGATAAAAGGATTAAGGAAGCACTATCACCAAAACTAGCCAACTTCCATGTAGCATGAAAGCAAATAACAGGAAACAGTTGGAAGATATTCATCTAAAGATCAGTACAAAATTCAAATATATAATAAGAATGTGAACTTTCAATAACAACAAACTCTACATCTACTATAGAAACATTTATTGGGATTCAAATCATAAAAAAATGGGTCATACCAGAAGGCAAGCACATGGAAATGTAACCTATAAATGTTGCATTACTCTAGAGAAAAGATTCACAAAAATTCATCGAGTAAGAAAAAGGAGCACACAGCCATCCTAGAATATATATAGGTGGAAATAGAATACAAGTTCCCGTGCCATCTCAATACATGATTTTTCACTTACCTTGTGTGGATGAAAATGTTTTGTTGAATTGATCAGTAATTAAACATGGACTAGGCCTATCAATCAGTATCAACCTAGGGCCATAAGTATGATGGGGGTTCAAATATCAAATGGGCTTGCTTTGTTGAAGCGACCATGACAATATGGACAAAAAAGAACACATATGGGTGCAAATTCTAAGTGAATAATTACAGAAGGATACCCCAAGATGCAGTTTGCAATTCAAATATTTATCTAGATCTGAGACTACCCTCCATATGCATCAAAAGATGGAAAAGATAAAGAGAAAACAATGACCAAAGTAACTGAGCAGTTAGAAAGCAAGTCAATTTCTGTAATCTATTTTGCCCCACCCAAATACATCTGTTACCAAGACCTCGATCCACACTTACCACCCTCCTCCCCTTAACAAATAAACCTCTTCCAGCGTATACAAGAATTTTTTATCCAAGAGTAAACATGATGCGGTAGAATGGGATGACCTCAAGTGCTTAATCATCGGGGATTTCCCAGAGAAGACTTATGATCAAATCCCCAAGAGACATGTTAATGCTAATATGTACAAATGTTGTGTTTCTATTGGATTAACTACCACATCCAATTTCAGGCATGGTAATCCAAAAGGTGAGGCCAGATTCAATTATTCAGCAGATTTGACAGAGGAGATACCCCTTAATTCTGGTATCTATGCTGGAGGACTCTTCATAAGGAAAATTTAGAAAATAAAATAAAATAAAAAAGATACTCCCAGAAACTTCAATTTAAAGACTCATTTAGATTCTATATCTGAAACCATCCTTCCTATGCATTGAAGACTGAGTAGTTGGGACAGGAGTCACTTCAATTTCTGTACTCAACTCACCCCACCTAAATTCATCTCGTACTTACACTAATTGCTGCCCACTAGCTTATACAAGAAAAACACAATGCAGTGCAATGAGATGACCTCAAATGGTTAATCACTGGGGTTTTGCATAGCAGAGAACCATGTTCAAATCCCTTGGAGGCATGTTGAATGCTAATGCATACAGATATTTGTTTAAACAGTTGAACTGACACACCCAATTTTAGTTGTGGTACCCCAACAAATCAGGCCAGGTGTACGTTTTGGATTAATTTAACAAAAGAGATTACCTTCAGTCATTGTCTTTAACCTGAAAGACTGCAGTAAGGGCATCTAAGGAGAACTTATTCAACATAAATAAACAAAATAAAAAACACAATGCAGCGAAGGCAAGAGATTTGTTCTCGAAGTCACATTATCTGCTTGCCAAATGTTTTTGAAAGCACGTTGGTCTCAGCTTCTACTTTCATGATAGCAATATCATCTATTAGGACTTACCGCATCTCTAGCTTTGTTTATATATGTTGCAGGCATCATTCAGCTTTATAAAGCCAACATTGCTTGTTCAATCTAATTACTCCCCATCAACTTTCATTTCTGCACTCTGCATCTTCTTTCCCAATTTCTGATATCTGTTCTCTAGTTGACAATTTGGGAAGCATTACTTTCTCATCCTCAAAGTGTGTACATGCCCAGGGCTCTGTAGCTTTCACAAATTTTCTGATCCAACCAATTGTGTCATTCCATTTTTATCTATAGCATGATTTGGCAAGGAGGGAGGTGCCTGGTTCTCACTGGGTTAAGTTGGCATTGATTCTAAGAGCTAAGCCAGATAACATGTTTCTTCAAACTGGAAATGATTGTGCATCTTTCTTCATCCGTTTGATAAAAGACAACCATTATTTCCAATTGTTGAGTCTGTCCTTGCTAGATTTGTGTAATATGCAGCCTATGTTAGCCGGAAAGACTACTTTATGTTATGTGGTCCCGACGGGAATTAGTTATTACCGAAGGGCAGTCAGGTTGGGCGGTGATGTTTGGTCACACCCTTTCGGGTAGATAAATATGTACCACCTACGGGTGAAGGGGGGATGACGATTATGATGTGAATGTACTCATACATGGAATAATTAATGAAAGCATCTATTATTCTCTGATATATTATGTGTTTATTATATTTCCTGTACTATGTCTATGCAATATTAAGTTTACCCCAGCGGGCAAACATCTGGTGCCGTTGCCAAACAAATCTAGCAAATGACAAAATGAGTGGATGAATGGGAATACCATTTGAGGAGAATATCAATGTGAGGACGAATGAGGATGGAATCACATAACTTTTTGAAGAAGAGCATGCTCTAACAATCAATGATTGAATAGAATTTATGCCTAATCAATTGAATAAAAATAGAAATTTAAAGAAGGAACTCGAGGAGGAACAAGCCACTAGAAAAGTCGTACTCGTACAGCAGCAAGCCGAGCAAAGGGAGAGATTTAGAAGATGCGCCAAAGGACTATTGAAGGGAGTAAGTGAAGGCAAGGGTCTAGAGGAATTTGATTGGGAGGCCGGAAGAAGTGACGAGGACCGCCTAGAGGAAACAAGGAGCTTGTTCGGGTCCTTAACCTTAACACCACGGATGGAAGCAAGAGAAGCCCGAAGAAAGGAAGAAGAGGAAGCCACACGGAGGGAGGCTCAGGATACCTCTGTTGCCGAGAGTATCGAAGTGAAAAAGGGGCACAGGGATCACAGTAGCCCACCAAACTTGATTAGTTCCAGTAGTTCGGGGACATCAAGTGGTACGGTACCAAACATTTCCGGGGTATCGACGTCGACAATACCATCCCAGCCTGTAACACAACCGGTGCTGCAAACACAATCAACACCTAGAAAAGTAAACATGGCGACTAACAAAGAAAAGCTGTCAAAATTCCATGGCGATGGGAAGGAAGATCCAGTACGGCATTGTCGTACGTGCGAGACAATCTGGTCGGCGAATGGAGTCGCTGACCACGCAGAATGGGTAAAACAATTTCCGGCCACACTCAATGGGGTAGCCATCGACTGGTACTTCGATGTGGACAAAACAAAGGTGACCACTTGGGCTGACCTCAAGAAAGAATTCGAGGAGTTTCGACTCTCGGGGGATGACAATGAAATTGTTTCTGAGATATATGGTACCAAACAAGGCAAGAAGGAGACTGTGCGGGCTTACGGTCACCGACTAAAGGAGTTAGTCGGGAAAATGGATAGCTAGCCAGCAGATGGCCTCAAGAAAAGGTGGTTTGTGGAAGGTCTAAAATCTAACTTGCGGAGGAAAATGAAGATAGTCCCTCCCACATCGTACGTAGATGCATATAACCGAGCAATGGACCTGGAAAGCGAACAAAAGACTTCCAAGAAAAAGAAAAGAAAGTCCTCTTCCTCAGAAGATGACACTTCGGAGGACGATAGCAGCATTGATGACGAATCAAAGAAAAAAGTCACGACACTACAAAAGGACACGGAGAGGATGCTAAAGGAATTCAAGACGATGAAAGGAAGTACGACCAAAACAGAAGACGACTTGTGGTGTACCGAATGTAAAGAAAAGGGCCACACGAAGGGTGCCAGTCCCAAGAAGGCATTTTGTGACATCTGCCAGATTATGGGTCATTCCACCAAGGAATGCCCATACAACTTGAAGGTACGGAACCAACAAATGCTATTTACCCAAGAGCAACCATCTACATCGGGGACAGAGATTAACAATAACACATCTTCGGGCGGGTACGGAGGGCAACCAATGCGGTGGCGGAAGGGGAAATAACAACACCAACACAAGGAGTCAAATACAATACGACTCCAAGGATCGGCCGATGATCCAGTGCCGAGCTTGCAATCAATGGGGCCACTTTGCAAGGGACTGCGACAAGGGCGACACCTCGCAGAAGCTATGCCGCTGGTGTGGTCCTAGCAACCACGAGAATGCCAACTGCCCAAAATCCGGGGTCAACTTGCTCAACATCGAGGGAAGGAGAAGTGACGAGGGGGTACTAGCCATCACACGATCACAAGCAAAACAAGGGACACGAGAGGGTAAGGAAGAAATAGAGAAGGCGATGAAAGCGCAAAAAGAAACATGGGAGATGGCCACCACCTCGGGCCGGAGGGATGCAGAACAAAACATTCTAAGACAAATGTTACATTTAGAGGTACCAGTGAAACTCCAAGACCTCCTTCACACTATGCCTCACTTGGGAATGAAACTGTTGGGGAATTTGGCCACGTAGCCATATACCACATGTACGAACATCCTCAGAGGGTCTGCAACTGACCCGATGATACTTGTTGTAAACAGCGGCAGGTACTCGGTAGTCGTCGAGATGGGCATCCTTGGCACCATCCTAACAGACACTAGTGGACAGAGGGTCGGGAGTGAACGTCCTTCTGGAGGTAACATGGAAAAAACTGGGAAAGCCCACCTTGTGGCCACCAACTTTCAACTTACTGGGTGTAGATCAACAGGGTATCAAACCACTCGGGACGCTGATGGCACAACCGGTCACTATCGGTACATAATTGTTTGTACTAGACTTTGTCGTCATCCCACTAAAGCAAAAAGGCTATGACGCCATACTGGGTAGAGGGTGGTTGGTAACAACCAAAGCGAACCATAATTGGAAATGGAATACCCTTTCAATGGAAAGCGGAGGAAAACAGTTCACAATTGATCTCTGTACCCAATTGGTGAGTGAGGAGATAGCTTCCTCCTCCGAATCTGACTCCGAAGAAGAAAATGATCGAAGGGATGAAGGGACGGAATGGAACCGAATAGTGAAGGTGTGCTAAGATTGGGGGAATACTCAAAGGATGATGCAGATTCACTGAATGGTCTCTTCTATTGGCAAATAGAGGATTACAAACTCTTCCGACCTGCATGCAATATACTAAGTATTGAGGAAGAGCCAGAAACATTTCCCTCAGAGTACAGTGAATACAAGGAAGGGGATGCGAAAGTAAGCGAAGTCCCGACGCATAAATTTGATGAGCAAAACCCCATGAAGTATAAGGAGTTGTCTGTCAAACCAATGAATCTGGGCAAGGAAGAAGAAACTAAGATCATTTGTGTCGGCGACGATTGGAATCCTGGGTGGAAGACCACAGCCTTCAAAATCTTTATTCTCCTTATGTACGGGCAAGAGACCGTGGTCCCGGTAGAATTTATGGTTCCAAGCATTAGGATGGCCATTGAAAATAGACTCAACGACAGGGAAAGCTTGAGGGAGCAGCTGCACACACTCAATAAATTAGATGAAAGAAGAATGATAGCCCAATGGGCAACGAAGGTCGCACAACAACAGAGACAATATTGGCACAATAAACACCTACGAAAATGCGTTCCTCCCCTGGCGAGTTGGTGCTGAAGTACAATGGAAAGAATGAGACTAAGCCAAAAAAAATTGAAGTAAAAAGGGTGGGACCATACAGTGCTTGGGAAGTTGGCTATGACGAGGCCATCAAGTTGTGGACTCTCGACGGACTGGAGATACATGAGGCCATCAACGGGTCCAAATTGAAACTTTTCCCGGAGAAGATGGACCCGAGAGTAGGCACAGAGCACCCAAGAGGATGGAAAGGGACTCGAGAAGTCAGGCAGGTGACCCGAGAGCCGTCCAAACAGGCGACCGGAGAAGCATCTGAAAGGTGATTTAAAAAAAACACCGTACGACTATTGCCCGAACGACCGTACGACGGGGAAAAAAAATTAATAATAAAAAAAAATTTTAAATTTTAAAAAAAGACAAAATCGTTGGAAGCACCGAACGATGAAGCCACCAAACGGTGACTATCACCGAACGGTGATTGTCACCGGACAGTGAAGTCACCGAACGGTGACAATTCACCGTGACAAGAAAGAAGATCCGCAGCCATCATGTTCATTCCACTAGAAAGTTATTTTATGTCGAGAATGGGAGACCGTACGGTGGGTGTTATTGTATGCAGCAACATTGAGGTGACCATATGGTATGGTACATGGTGCAGGTTTTTTTCGTAACACTCTACAGAGGGAAGGTTCTAAAAAAACAACGATGACAAATAAAAACAATTCACAATGAATAACGTATGGCACCAAAGGGAAGGACATTAGCAGGTAGTGAAGAAAACATAGTCATTGGCCATTTGCACAAGCACTGAAAGCGGTTGGTAGAAAGAGTATGGCATCGGAAGAAAATCACGAAAATTGTGTGCCCCATGAACTTCTGTATGGGTTTGAAGGTGCTAATTTGGTCTTGCCCTCAGACCCCCATTTTATTTTAGAGGTACACTACAATTGTGAGTTGGGGCATCGGAACAGCACGAGGAAATTATTGAGTTCAATTATCAGTCTTTGGAGAGTGTGACCAATTGAGACCCTGAGCTGCTACAGACATGGCGTGTTTGCACACCAGAGGTAGAGAGAGCATTGGAGAAAGCCTTTCGAGAGGGGTACTACACTTTGAGGCACTCAGAGTAGGTTTTGGTTGGACGTGTGGCTGTCTTGGTGGATGCACAGAGAGCTCGGGAGGAGCTGACCACCCGGTTGGAGGCAGTAGAATGCCACTTGGCTCAGCGTACCTAAGAGTTGGAAGCAGAGAAAGCGGCACGGGTGGCTATCGAGGTCAGATTGGCTAGGGAGACAGTATTGTTTGAACAAGAGTTAGTGGAGGCTACAAGTGGAAAGCGTGTTTTGGAGACAAGTTTGGTGCAGGCACATGAGGAATGTGATGTGACGGAAAAAAAAAACTACTCGAAGCGGCATTGATGGTGAAGGCGGCACTTCAGCTTCTTTAGGGACACCCCTCCGCCCCTTCTTCTCAGTGATTTTCTTATTCTATGTAGTGTATTTCATCTCCCTTTTGTTGTGAGTCGCCAGAGACGACTTTCTTTTTTGGGGGGGATGATGTTAGCCGGAAAGACTGCTTTATGTTATGTGGTCCTGACGGGAATTAATTGTTACCGAAGGGCAGTTGGGTTGGGTGGTGACGTTTGGTCACACCCCTTCGGTAGATAAATATGTACCACCTACGGGTGAAGGGGGGATGATGATTATGATGTGAATGTACTCATACGTGGAATGATTAATGAAAGCATCTATTATTCTCTGATATATTCTGTGTTTATTATATTTCCTGTACTATGTCTATGCAATATTAAGTGTACCCCAACGGGCAAACAGCCTACTTCTTTTTGTGGTCTTTTGTTTGTTTTCTACATGCCAAAAGTGAAGGTTTTGGAAGATAATACAAAGGTGCGATAATACATAACTTTTGCAATATTGTTTAGGGAAAATAAACACAAAAACACTCAATATTTGAAATACCCATAAGCTGGAAATTACACTCAGCTTTATTAGAGTTTGGACAGCAAAAAACAATGAAACAAACAATACCCAGAAGGCTAAATAGCTTCAAAATGATACTACAAGCATTACCCAAAAGCTGCAATACATAACAGGTCAGAAACAAACTCTGAACCAGCCAACTAGGGCTTTGAGAATGGCTCTAAATCTCTTAAAATCTGGACTTCTCCTCACAATGAATGTTGTCCTAGAACTCCAATTTCCCACTGCCAGCTATACAGCCAGCAAAATGAAGAGCTGCAACAAATGTCTTCTAATCTGCCTATGTTCTTAGGAATTTAACAATAAATCCTCTTCTTGAAACAACCCGGAGATAAAAGTTAAAAATCTTTGCAATAAAGCTCCTGCGCAGTCTCCGAATGAAGCTATCTACAAATCCACTAGGAAAGATCTCTTACTTTCGAAAAGAATGTCCTCTTTGAAGGTTTCCATCTTCACAATGCCCCTGGAAGAACAATATTAAACCTGCAAATTTATTTCTAAAATTCTCAAGAATAAGTTGCAAATGTGCTCCCAAAAGCTCTTTTATTTACGTTGTCCAATTCCAACACCCCTCATCAGAAAATAAAATACTATTAAATTTTAAATCCTCCTAATGTCTCCCACACTAGGCACCTTTCTAAAAGAAAACATTAATGCACTTTCAATACTCCTTATGTCCCCTTGGTCTCCATTTAAGTTACTTTTAAATATTGAATAATACTAAATATTAATATAACTTTATAGCTTTAACATTATTAAATAAAATCAAAATGATGTCCTCTGATTGAAAAACTATCACCGACTCAATATTAAATCCATCCATAGAGCATCCCAAGCTGAAAACTTTGACAACAGACCAAGTCGGTGCCCAAGTTGACACTAACTTAAAATAGTAAAACTGACCGATTGTTCGAAATGCCCCACAAAGTGTCAAGTGGAATGGTTTTAACCAACCAAACTCACTGCACCACTCAGAAATGCCACAGAGGTTGTGCAACAGTCTCCAAGATCTGTGGAGTGCCCTAACAAAACCACATTAGCCTACAAAAACCCAAGGAATAGGCTAACTGTCTCCAACGGTCAACTGCTTGGGAAGGGTTCACTACAGTTTGGCCATTTGAATATTCCAAATTGGGTGATTAGTGGTCATCATATTTTGTTTATTCTTATCGACCAGGGGTGTTGTAATCTGAGTGTACAAGTTGCCATCTATGCCCATTTGAAGAGTAATGTGAGCTTTTCGCTCGTTTGGTGGTTTAGGTTGAACAATCATTAGAATTGAATCCAAAACTAGATGTGTAGGCTTCACTGTGCTTTTTCCTCAAGCCAACATTTCTTGAATCCAAACAGCAAGATATATAGAATCCATTTTATAATGAGGCAAAGGGATTGCAGGATCATTAGGTATATTGAAATGAACACTGATTCAGTAAAAATATTTCTGATACGTAATCGATTGATTTATGATTTGATACATGTGTATGGCTATTGAAATGTTAACAAGTTGTTGGCTAAATACATTCTTCTGGACAATTGGATGCAGTTTCTTATTGGCCTTCGAGAAGGGAGGGGGAGTATCATCAAGTATAGGGCATAAACATATGAAAAGGCCAAATTACCATCTAGGGCTTCTGAAGCTTGTAGGTAAGTGACATGTCTAGGGTTTCTTTTCCTAGTGTTGCAGACCAAGGTCTAGGTTTCAAGTTGTGAAACCCTAGAAGGTCGGCTGAGCCATTAGGGTCAGCTGAAACATATGAATTAATGTTATACACCATTTGAATTTATGTTGGTCTTTTACTCAAATTAAATTAACGATTCAATACATCCAAAATTATGTCTGTATGCGAATAAAGAGTATATATACATATGTACATATATGTGTACTGTACGCAATATGAACAAGCAAACACATGTACATATATACATATAGAAGTATAAATAGAGTTTGCATAGATACATAGATATATATGTATTTAACTTTTTGATTTTCATGAAATGTCAATTTGAAATATCATCATAACTAACATATAAAATGGCTAATGAAGTCGGGTGCTAACTAATAGCAATATATATACTTTATCGATCTTAAAAAACTTGCAACATGGAAAATGGTCGATCAAGTAGATGTTCATAAACTTTGGAAGTGATGTAATACTTAAAACATTATAAACAAGCCGCTTCCTTGCCTCAACCCATCACATGGGTGAAAGAAATTAAAATACAAATGTATCCATGGCAATTGAAAGAGGAATGATAGTATTTTTCATGGTGTCAGAATGAAATAGAAAACCATGTGATTGGTGGCATATGGAAAGGTATTAATCTGAGAATGCCTTCACTAAAATGAAAACCAAAATGAATTTGCAAGCAAGACGAGATGAAATGGCATCTCGGATAACCATTTCTGAAATGAATTGTAATGAAATCAAATGCACGGCATTTTGGGGAACAAACTGATCTTGGTTTGTAATGAAATGAAGAAAAATGCATATGAAACGAGCCACATTAGAATTACAACGAATTCTTGAGGCTTGGTATCAAAGAAAAAGGAAGAATGAAAGGCTTATGATTATTGATGGTTTTGTGAAAAGGTTTTTAGGGGGAGAGCAAAACCAGCTTCTGGATTTGAAAGAAAGAGAGAGCTCTCTCAGTGAGCTCGCAGCTGCCAATAGGAGCTAGTAAGAAGCAACAGTTGCCTTCAATCAATACCAGGCATGGTCTACTCTTGATAAACTCTGTCAATCTCCTTGAATATGCATATTTTAGCAGAAACATGAGTGCCTTGAAATGAATCTTTCCTTAATGCAATCTGAAAAGGATGATGGTAAATGTGACGTATGTGAAAGGGATTCTTGAATTCATAATTTATCTCATTAAAATTTCACTCTTCTACATCATTCTGGAATTTCTTCCAACTTTCTTGCGCAGAGTCACACATGTTTATAATTCCAATGCCTTAAACATATTATACCACTTGAACTTTTGTAATTCTGTAGCTTTTCTTGAATCTCTATCAATGAAAACAAGTCACCACAGAAGGCAGGTTTCAGAGCAATAAAATCATGTTAGAAATAAGTATCGGTAACATCCTTGAATGCTGCTCAAGGGGAATGAGTTTAATTCTTCAACTATGAATTATTTTCCATGAATATGACAGCAACAGCTCGCTGTCCAAGTCTTAAATTAGACTCGCTGAATGGCACACAAATAAAAGAAGCCATTCTTTCTTCCTGATAGGAAGATGTGATGGACTTATAAACTGAAACCAACTATAGACCTTGCTTATACTGAGTTAAAACTGAAATAAAACATATTCTGTATTGTACAACATAACTCATGCATTATTACGGAGAGGCCTTTAGGCCTATAATAATTGTATTCTTGTATCACATTAGCTTGGCTAAGCAGTGTATCATGAAGTGGAGTATAAACCCTAATGAAGCTAAAGATTGATACATGAAATATTACTACATTATGCAGGCACATGTAAGGGTGAGACAACACGTACATGCGCATGTGCATTGTGCCCGTTAACCTCGTACAAACATGTCTGAACTCTAACTAAGAGAGTTATTTCATGATAAGAATGTTAATTGATCATGCTTGTGAGGTAAATTAAAAATGAACTAAAGATGTCTAGAAGTAAACTGTTTAACATAGAGTCTTGTATAATTGCCTCAGACATTGACAGAATGCAGTTAGTGTGTCAATTTAAACAAGACTTTACCAAGTTAGTAGAACTTGAGAAAAGTTGAATTCTAGCCGAGTAGAGTGGTGAACAATGACTTCATGTTAAGTAATGCTTGCAACTATGAAAGCTCAGCCAAGGTGGTGCAATGCCTTGCATGCATCTGTCAATTCACACAATCTGAATTACACTACCTAGTCAGAGGTCATGCTAGATAGGAGGTAACTAAGTATGCGACCAAATAGAGTTGTGCAGGATACTAGATCTCAGATCGCATCAGACCTATCAATTGTTACACCCTCATGTAGGGTAGGGCCACTTCCAATAGGAGGGTGTGGGGGGAACCACCAAGTTCGTGGTTGGAGGTAAAGTGCCTCGATGATACTCTCCCTTTGGCAAGCTTGCCAAGAGAATTCCAGATTTGATTCAGACTTCAATAGGTCCCTAAACTCTTCTTTGGTTCTTTAAATGCATAATGATTAATGGTAGAGATAGAGATAGTGTATATACTTGATTCGTATTCTTGCAATGTTATTTAATTCTTGCAAAGTTATATAATGATGATCTAGATCATGTTGTGGAAATCATACAAGCATCTTTCAGTACTTTCCTTTCTTGCAAACAAATATGCTCAATGATTAGTTCGTTCTTTCACAAAGAAAGTGTTTAAATCTTGTCTACTTTTCTTGTAAGTTATTTTAGCAAGCTACAGGAATTTATTGCACATACAATAGGGGGGATCCCTTACTCTCATAAGCGGAAGGAAATAGAGAGGTATTCAAAGTAGAAATCTATTGTTGGTTGGTTGCACATTTGAAAGAATCAAAGGAGTTCCATTTTGAGGAGATATAGGGGTCTGATTTTTTAGAAGCTCAAGGTGTAGTAACATTACTTTTCTACCTCAAACAATGTCACCGATATAGCAGGTTTCAATTTTTTCTTCTTTTGTAGCTAATTGTCATCATTTCCTTATTTTTGCTGCTGCCAGCAGTTTTTGAAATAATCAATGAGAACAAGAAACATTTACACTAACACAGTTGGTTATTAAATGTGTGCCTTTTCACTTGGAAGATCACTCAACTTCCCTAGAGATTGTGCCTTTTCACTTTGGAAGATCACTCAACAACTTGGGGAAGATCCTAAGGCAAATATGGAGGGTTTAAGATACAACAGACAACTTGATGAAGCTGAAAGGGTTATCAAAGAACTGAAAGACCAATTGAAGCAATCTTTGGCCAAGCAACAAGAGCGTGTTGAACAACTAAATGAGAGTCAAGACTACATTGAACAATTGTCTAAACAGAGTGGATTTGAGGAAATCTGAAGCAGCCCTAGAAGCCATGGCTAAGGAGAATGAACAATTACACAAGGACAAGAAAAATCTTAAGAGAGATTGAAGCCCTATCAATCAGAATGTGTGAAGAGATGGAAGCAAAGAGATCTGAAGAGACTACAAGAAAAAATGTAGACGATTCCCTAAAGGCTAAGGATGATGCACTGAAAGTTGTAGAGGATGAACTTTTCAAGACAAGACAAGAGGTTGGCACATTGCATGAACATCTGCATGATACAAATGAGGAGAATGGAAAAATCCTAAGGGAGAATGAGAATCTGAGAAATGAGAATGAGCAATTAAAAGGAGAACTAAAGAATGCAAATGATCTGCTAAAGAAATTCAATGAAAGTACTGCAAAACTTGATGAGCAACTCAGAAATCAGAGAAGAAGCAAAGAGACCACAAGCCTAGAATATACTGGTTTTACTACTTTTGAAGTTGGTGAATCTTCTAGAACAAAGGAGATTAATCGAGAACAAAAGTCTCCACCGAAAGTAACACAAAGAACTTCTAGTAAGAAAGCCTACAAGCCTATATGTTTCAATTGTCACAAGGTAGTTCATATTGCAAATGTGTGTAGGAGTAGATTTGCAAATAGGTCTGACACTTTTGATGGATATTGCTATAACTGCAATAAGTATAGTCACACTACTCATCATTGTAGATCTAGATCCAGCAGTAGATCTAGTAGCTTTGATGGTCACTAATACAATTGCAACAAATATTATCACAAAGATGATGAGTGCAGGTCAAGAGTGAACAATCAGAGGTTACCTATCAACCGTAAAACACTTTACGAAGGGAGAGGTAGTTTGATGTCACATGTTCAATCTGTGGTAACTATGGACATATGGCTATGAATTGTAGAATGAGGACTGCAAGAGGTAATGTTGGAACATGGAGATCAACTGGTATGGCATGTTTTCATTGTCACAAGATTGGACATCTAGCAAGGAATTGCAGGTTAAGGAATCAATCGGTAAACCAGTCAAGTAACCAGAAAGGAAAGCAGATTATGAATGTAGAAGAGACCAAGAAAGAAATGAAGCAAGAACTGGAAGAAGAAGGAAGATAGTAAATCATCAAAGGAATCTACATCTCCATCGGGTGTCGAGAATTATTCATCAAACTAAGCCTTCATGTGGCTTAGGGGGAGCAAGTAATGTTGAATCCATCTTCAGATCCCCTATAAGCGTGCGGTAAGATCTATCAGCATGTTAAGATGCAATAAAGTATTTTGGAGCATTATGTGAAGTTTTGTTAGATTACATGGTGTTTTGGTCATCGATAATGAGCTTTTGGGTCAATCGGTGAAAGGTATGTTCAATTAGTAAAAGCATTTAATACGATAGTTAAGGTAGATAAAAAGGCATTTTTGGATTTCATTTTTCACCGTGCGCATTTTGAAAGTTGTTCTGAAGCAAAAGAAGCCTTGTTTGAGCCATTTGCAGAGATCCAAGCGATAAGAAGAAATTGTTTGTGGTGATCTGGAACAACAAACAGATCGGTGGTCATTGTGATTGTCATGGTGGTTGTGTTCATCGTCAAGAGCCCTAGTTGCGAACTATTTCAAGTATTTATCTATTATTTGGATTTGTGACTGAAAATTAGAATGGCTACTCCCAATTTGATTGATATAACTGAGAGACCTAGACCAGAGTTCAAAAGACATCCATTCAAATCAACTGAAAATGACCCAACAGATGCCCTAACCAGCATGCCCTATGGTGTTCTGCACATTGAAGATGTTAGAGCATATATTCATTGCAAGTAGGAAGATCTAGGATCAAGAGCAATCTTTGAACAATATAAGAAGTTGTGTGATGATATGTTAGTGTTGAAAGATGAACACAAACGCATTGCAGACAAAGGTTTTCATCATGTGGTCAGTTATCCTGATAATTTTGAAGAGGATCAGATCAGATATGTTTTGAGTAGAATCCATGATCAGTTCATGTGGCTTGACCGACCACATAAGATTACAAAGGAGGCAATTCATGTTGTAACTGGTCTATGTTCAACCAATGAAGTACTTGTTCTGCGCACTATTCCCAAAGAAGAAGTAATCAATATGACTAAATCTAAGTGGGATGGTCGTGCAATGACTATGAATGGCATCATAGATGAAGAGATGAAGTATGCATCAATGGTCATAGGATACAAGGACTATCATTCCAGTCGGATGAATAGCATAACCAGTGGTGCTATTCATACAACATATAAGATGATCAAAGAAAATGCTGACTATGATCTGGCTGAGGCGATGAGGGAGCAGTTAATGTTGAATCTTGAGAAGATCAAGAAGGACAAGAGACAGAAATTCAAGTATGGTCGGGAGGTTATGTGCTTATTCTTCTATTTCCAAAACATGTTTCCGGGTATCGGTGATGTTGCATGGACAATGGGTACTCCAACTTTTACTCAGATTAACAACATGATCAGAATCTTAGGAAGTGATTTTACTAGCAAGATTTGGGGTTATTTCAAGGAATTTCAATAATGAAACATATATTGATAGATTATAATGAAAATATATATTGATAGATTATTTCAACTATAATAATGAAATATATAAATGTATATATTAATGTGTATGTATTAGCAAATACATATACATTAATATGTACACATATATATTTATATATTAATTATCTGAACGATGCTATCAATTTCAACACTCCCTCTTAGCTAGTGAAGATAATTTGCCATATTCCACCATAATTTGTGATATTATGTAATACATGAAATCATCATGTAAATGCACATCACTTTAACTTGTGAAGTGAGGAATCACCTTAGATCGTGATGCCTATTTTCCATATCACCTTAGATTGTGATATGAGGAATCACCTTAGATTGTGATACCTAGTTTTTCATATCACCTTAGATCATGATATGAGGAATCACCTTAGATCGTGATACCTGATTTTCATATCACCTCAGATCATGATACAAGGATATAGTAACAAGAGAACATTACATTCCCTTTACACATAACCCTATTATGGTATGTCCACTGACATATAAAAGTCTACCATATTGAATCTCCATTACAAGATCGTCACCTTGTAATATCTAATACAAGTATTCATTGTCTAAGAAGTTGTCACTTCTTAGAAATGTACACAGGATGGATAAGTCCATAAGAAGTTTACACATTAAACATCTTTATTATATTAACACAAATTAAAAATCATATTACAACCATACCAAGATTTTTCCTGAAGTGATCAACTTTCACCTTGGGAAGAGCTTTGGTAAGAATATCTGCAGTTTGATCTCCTGTACTAATATATTTCAACTAAATCACTTTCCTTTCAACCATATCGCGGTCATAGTGATAAGGAATCTCAACATGCTTGGATCTGTCATGAAACACTGGATTTACTAATAACTTGATACAACTCTGGTTATCACAATGAATAGTAGTTGGTTTTAATGGTTTACCAAATAACCATACTAGTATGTAGTTTTCTGAGCCATACTGCTTCTCTAGCAGCCATTGAAGATGCAATATATTAAGCCTCTGTAGAACTCTGAGCCACTGAAGATTGTTTTCTGCTAATCCATGATACCATAGCTGATCCCAAACTAAAACAGCATCTTGAGGTGCTTTTTCGATCAGTCACACTTCCAGCCCAGTCTGAGTCAGTGAATCCATTAAAGTCCAATTCTGTCTTTTCATATGAGTCCATAGTTTAGAGTACCCTAAAGATACCTCAATAAATGTTTTGCAGCAGTGAGATGAATCTCTTTAGGTTCACACATGAACTGACTTAAGGCATTTACTGCAAAGCTAATATCTGGTCTGGTATTCACTAAGTACATTAGGGAACCTATTATCTGCCTGTATAAAGAAGGATCTGCAGGTGGGGATTCTACTGCTGCTTCTTTTAGCTTATGAAAATTTGTTTCCATGGGAGAAGACATTGGTCTACAGTTTAACATACCAAATCTCTTCAAAATGTCAAGAGTGTATTTACTTTGATTTAGAATAATACTATCTGATTTCTGCCAGACTTCTAAACCAAGAAAGTAGTGTAAAAGACCTAAGTCTTTCATATCAAAATTCTTTGGCTAAGTCTTTCTTGCATTGGTGAATAAGATGATCCTCTCCTGTAATCAATAAATCATCAACATATAGAATTAATATCAACATATCACCTTTGTATATTTTGAAGTAGAGATTTGAATCAGCGTCATTTTTGGAAAATCCTAACTTCAAAAGGTAATTATCAATCCTCTCATACCAGGCTCTGAGAGCCTGTTTAAGTCCATATAAAGTTTTCTTTAGTTTGCACAAATACGTTTTGGAATTTTGAATCTCAAACCCTTCAGGTTGCTCTAGATACTCTTCTTCTTTAATGGTTCCATTTAAGAAGGCAGTCTTTACATCCATCTGATGCACTTTCCATCTTTTAGCAGCTACAATGGCTAAGACTGTTCGAACTGAAGTGTATTGGGCAACAGAGGCAAAAGTTTCTTCATGGTCAATCCTTTCCTTTTGTGAAAAACCTCTGGCTACAAATCTTGCTTTGTACTTCTCTATACTGCCATCTGCAACATGTTTGATTTTGAACAACCATTTAGAGGTGACTATTGATTTCTCTTTGGGTCTAGGCACAATGTCCCATACATCATTATTTATAATAGACTGATATTCTTTTGTCATGGCATCTTTCCATACTTGCTGCTAGATAGCATCTGGAACATTTGTAGGTTCTGATTTTGAGAGTTCACTCATGAGGGCTACATAACTAGATAATCTCGAGAGTCTTTTACTTTCCCTGAATGTCCCTGAAGGAGCTCCATAAGACTTTGCTTCTTCTATGATCTTAGTGGCCCAGAGAGGTCTCTTTTTGGGATTTTCTAATGTTGAGAGTTTTTCCTCATTTTCTTCTTCCTCAGAATACTCCCTCTGAGTCTCAGGTGTAAAATTTTCTTCTGGGGAGACATGTGTTTCTAGTTCTACAAAATTTATAGCTCTAGAGAAAGCTATGTCTTCCTCAAAGATTACATCCCTTCTTAGTTCAATCTGATTTTGACTAGGTATATATATATGGTATGCTTTTGAAGTTTCACTATATCCTACAAAATACCTTTCTTTCCAGATGGTTCTAACTTTGTTCTCTTTTCTTTTGGTGTATGTATGTATACAGGACAACCAAATATTCGAAAGTTGTTAATGTCTCGTTTTGTCCCTGAGAAAGCTTCTTCAGGAGTTTTACTATCAATGTGAGAGTGTGGACATCTATTTTGAATATATACAACAGTATTAAATGCTTCTGCCCAGAGAGAAGTGTCAAGATTTTGATCAAGAAGCATTGCCTTGGTAGCTTCAATAATTGTTCTATTTTTCCTTTCAGCAACCCAATTCTGTTGTGGATTGTAAGGAACAGTGTACTCCCTCTTAATCCCAACATCTTTGCAGAATTCCTTAAAAATGTCTGATGTGTATTCTTTGCCATTATATGATCTTAGGGTCTTGATTTTCTTTCCAAAAAAGTTTTCAATGATTGATTTGAAGTCTTTAAACATTTTCAGGATCTCCTCAGATTCTTTATGTTTAAGGAAATATATCCAGGTCTTCCTGGAGAAATCATCAATAAAGATTACATAGTATTTGCATCCTCCTATTGATGGAACGGACATTGGTCCACATAAGTCTGAATGAGCTAATTCTAATACATTGTTTGTTCTACTAGAACTGTTTTGAAATGCCCCTTTTGTGTTTTTACCTAAAGCACAACCTTTGCATGCCCCAGGGTGATACTACTTAAGTTTTGGGAACCCAGTGACTAAATTTTCCATAGAAGATAGAGCCTTGTAGTTTAAATGTCCTAGTCTTCTATGCCATATCTCATTTAAGTTAGTGATTTCATTAATTAGGACTTGATTTGATTCAGTACATAACTCATATAGACAACCTTACCTTCTACATATGATTTGGGCTTGCTTAATAGTGGATTTCTTTGGCCAAGCCTTTATTTTAACATCCATAAAGGTTACCCTATATCCATTATCCTCAAGAGCAGATATGGATACTAGGTTCCTCTTGATACCTAGTACAAACAGTACTCTAGTAAATTGAATGGAAATATCGGTTTTTAATTTGATAGTGCATGTCCCAACACCCTTCACTAGATAAGCAGAGTCGTCTCCAATAGTCACTTCCTCATCGGATTCTTCTATCATAGAGTCTAGTAGTTCTTTGAATCCTGTAATATTTCTAGAAGAACCACTGTCAATAACCCAAGTGCTTTTATTTGAAACTTGGTTTGAAAGTGTAGAGTAGAGCACAAACTTCTCATTTTTAGTTTGTTCCTTAGTCTTCTTCTTTGTTTTGGTGAATGAAACCTTATGGTTCTTATATGGACAATTTATTACATAATGTCCATATTTATCACATCTAAAACACCGGACTTTTGACATAACTCTTTTATTGTTTTCAGGGCTGAATTTCTTTTTCTTGAAGTGTCTGGTCTTTTTCTTGTGGGTATTCACATTTAGTACATGAAGATCTTCATCAATGGTTTTCTTCTTTAGTCCTTTCTTGTCTAGTCTTGATTCTTCTTGAAGGCAATCTGTTCTCAGTCGGTCAAATTTTGGAAATTTAGACCTAGCACTTATGCCCGAGACAAAAGTCTCTCAAGATTCAGGTAGACCATCTAATGCAATCAGTGATAATTCCTTATCATCAATTTCATAGTCAAGTATTGATAATTGGTCTCATAGAGCTGAGACTCTCATAAAGTATGGACTTATTTTCTCACCTTTGTTCATACTTATATGATTTATCTCCCTTTTCAAGGCTAATTTCTTGTTGGCATTACTTATCTCATAAGTTTTCTGTAGTGCTTTGAACATTTCATATGATCTTTCATATTTTGTTAATATTGGAACAATGTGATCTCTAACTCCATCAATGATGATCTTCTTTGCTTTGTCATTTCCTTCATTCCAAGTTGACATGTCAGGCTCCGCCTCTAGTTTTAATTTGTCTTCTCTTATGAAAGATTCAACTTTATTTTCTTTTAATAACATTATGATTTTGAACTTCCATGATTGAAAGTTGTCACCACCCTCAAGTTTCTCCTTGAATCTGATAATGCTTGTCATTTGGAATGTAATGTATTCAATCTAAATCTTAATTTAAAATTGTTTATTTTTGTTGATAAGATTATCAATGAAGTGAGAAAGTGGACTATACTTGTTGGAGTTACCAAGTATTATGATAAAATTGGGAACGACCAAGAATAAATTGAAGAGGTTGTAGTGTATAGTATGGACAAGTTTAGTCTAACTTTGATGGAGTTACAAGGACAAATACCTACTTCCTTGTATAACAAACTTGATGCTAGGTGGCATACTGCAATAAGACAAGATAAGGAGGTTATTCAGTATGTTTTACTGCAACTTTAACCACAAATGACAGAAGAAGAAATGAAGAAGATACTTGCAAAGACAAGACCACTCTTCAAGACCAAGAAGAGATTAACAAGATTATTGTGTGGTGAGTCTCTTGGAGTTCAAGATGAAACTAAGGAAATATTGATGAGACACTTGGGTATGTTAAAAGACACAAAGGATGAGGAACTGGTAAAAGAACATGAAGATGATCCAATGGTTACTCAAACTGATGAAGGTTTTACTATTGATGGTGTGAAAGTCACACTTGAGGAACTCAGAGATGAAATCGATTATTCATGTGATATCCCTACTATAGAAGTACAAGATGAACCTAAGGAGCAAAAGGAAGAAGAGCCAGTAGACATGGGTGCTGGTCAGACTATGACCGATGGTGAACAAGAAAATGTTCCTACAAATGATTAGCAAGAAGATCAAAAAAAGGAAAAGGAAGATACGGATAATGTTGTACAAATAAAACAAGGGGAGGTAATGATAGGAAAAGAACAAGAAAAGACACCATCTTCCTCGTTGTCAAAGCTACGAGCTGATGATGATGGTATACCAGTCAAGGGGCAAGCTGACTTGAGCACAATGAGCCTAGAGGAAATGATCAATTTTGCTGTGGCGATCAAGACTAAGGCCAAGAAAGATAAGCTCAAGCAAGAGGCACAAGTCATAATGAAAGCCAAAGACATATTTTCTGATTTGGTGCCAAATGTAGAGTATGATGAGAAGGCTACTCTAATTGGGCAATCAGGAAAGTTAATCACAGCTACCAATGAGGAGATCAAAAGTTTCGAGGATGCTACAATAGACAAAGTAGAAAAGGTCTATGAAAAGAAAAGATCAGAGAAATTGTCACAGTCCATTGCCCAAGACAGAAACACTCTTACATTGGTTGTCAACCGGATCAAGGAAGCATTACTTCAAGGAGGTAAACCACTAAAGATTGTTTGTATTTTTTCTCATTTTACGCAAGATCTTGAGAAGAAAAATGGTGAAGCTCAACAGGAGTTGAATGTTTTGTTACAAAATTTTGATCCCATTAATATGAATGCTACATCTTTTAGAGTTGAGGTTGGTAAGATAAACCAAAAGCAAAAAGACTACAAGGATGAACAGAATAAGAGACTTGGAAATTTGATGGAATTACAGAGCATTTTGATTCCAAAATTGGACATTTTACAGCAAAGTTTGAAGGAAGTTGAGCAAGCTTTACCACCTCGTCTACTCAACACAGTTGAAGGATTAGAGGAGTTAGCATTTCTACTTCATGGACAGATACTTATTTTGAAGAATTTACACAAGTCATGGGTCAGTGATTGGCAAATGTTGAAGACTACTTTTCATGAGATATTCAGTAGATTGTAAATTGTACTATGCTACTCTTGATTAATATTTTTTTTCTTTTGGCATATCTTGTCACACATTTGTCATTGTTGTCAAAGGGGAGGTAGGAGTAGTGTTAGAAAAATTGTTATGTATAGCATAGGGGACTTATGTATAGTTCTCGACACTTAGTAATTTTTTCCCTATCTTGCCATCAATGCCAAAGGGGGAGATTGTTGGCACTTTGATGAAGGTAATGTGTTTTGGTGACATGAATATATTGTGGTGTTGCCATTGCTGGCAACATGTTTGTTTGATATCAAGAGATCAGATTTACCGATGGTATTGAAGGATCAAATAGGGAAGCAACTAAGTGTTCAGTCAATCGATAAGAAAACAATATGCAGAATTCAGATGACTGGATCTGGTGTTGGAGATTGTTAAGGTTTTAGGATCATTGCAAATGTAATAGCACTATCTCATTGTGTGTGTTTTCCAAATGCAACAATCTCTTGCATTTATATTGAGAATGAGCCAAGAAGAGACATGTCCCTTTGAAGGGACATGTCTATTTATTATTATGTAATTAATATAATGACAATTATGACTATATATATATATAATATCTCTTGAGTATTATATTAATTTATCTAATATTTACATAATAATAATAATATTTATTTTCTCAATTTAACTATTTAGTTATTGTGAGAATAATTATAATCTAACTTTATATATACATATATATCAATATATATATAGTAAATCATTTCTCATAATAATCATATAGTCAATTATTATTTATCTGACCGATGCTACAAACATCAACACTCCCTCTTAGCTAGGGAGGATAAATAGATCAATCTAATGTCAACATTTATGATCCTCACCATAGCTACACAAAATTGTTACAATAACTAACACTCCCTCTTAACTAGGGATGATCAAAAAAATTATCTCAAAATAATATGTGAGTATAAATAATCATTTTATATTTATATCATTTTACTGATATAGCAAGTAATGGCCTTCAAGTATCAAGTCCATGATACTCACCAAGTACTTAGAGCAATGGTCCTCAAATATCAACTCACAAGATATTCACCAATTGCTCAAAATGATTATCATGAGTAATGGTCCTCGAGTATCAAATCCATGATACTCACCATGTACTCAAAGTGAGTATAGATAATCACTTTATATATTCATATCATTTTACTGTAATGGTCCCCGAGTATCAAGTCCATGATACTCACCAATTACTCGGAGCAATGGTCCCCGAACATCAACTCACAAGATATTCAGCAATTGCTCAAAGTGATTATCAAGAGTATTGGCCTCCTGAATATCAAGTCCATGATATTCACCAAGTACTCAATGTGAGTATAGATAATCACTTTATATATTCATATCATTTTACTGATATTAAGAGTAATGGTCCCCGAGTATCAAGTCCATGATACTCACCAATTACTCAGAGCAATGGTCCCCGAACATCAACTCACAAGATATTCACCAATTGCTCAAAGTGATTATCAAGAGTATTGGCCTCCTGAATATCAAGTCCATGATATTCACCAAGTACTCAAAATATCTAGTATGGTATGTGCACTAGTATCACATATGTGATACTTACCATATAGACTGATCATGGCATGTTTACAGATATTACATCACATAATATCCACCATGAAGATCTCTAAATCATCTATGGTTCATTTAAAGATATTAGCCTTATGATATCTACCATGATGTCTAAGAGATCCTAACCATCATGACATATCCACAGATATCAAGTCACATGATATCCATCATGATGAAGATGTTGCAAAGTCGTCACTTCACAACATCAATCAAATACAAGTGTTCATTGTCGAAAAGTTGTCACCTTTCTCCAATGTTCACAGGAGAGCCCATAAGTCCTGGAGTCACACACATGAAATCCACCTTGACTCATCTTAGAGGGTGGATCCATCATGGCTCATGCCAAAGGGTGGAAACAAGGGTTTTCACCTTAGACTTCTCTCTCAAAGAGAAGAATGCAATAACATACAAGATACTAGATCATAGATATTGAACTTTTTTTTTCATCTAAGGCTTCATTCTCCAACATACCAAGTTTATCTTGAAGGTACACAACTTTCTCTCTAGCAAGAATCTTGATGAGAATATCAGCCATATGTTCTTTTAGTGATAATGTCCCTTGAATAGCATACATATGCACTATATGTCTTATATAGTTTGCATCACTCTAGGTGAACCCAAAGTTAAGTAGGAGCTAGCATAAAAACATTGCAGCCAGCACACATGAGACTCGGTCTCATGATCATAGTCCTTTGAATGCTTCCTTTAAGGTCTTATAACAACCTCCTCACCTCCTCATCCAAGGTTGTTTTTAGATGAACTATCATACTCCCCCTGAATCTAATATCAACCTTCTGCGAGCAAGTCGTGTCTTTGTTCTTTAGTCTGCATTAAGCTCTTTTCTTGAATGCCGAACCATCTATCTAGGAATATCATGACCTAGGGAAACCATCTCGATATGGTTTACTCCTTCTGAATCAATATGACCAAGATCCTTGGAAATCAAATAAGGCACATCCTCTAGATGTTGTACTGACTCCCTCTGAAGCTTTGAGTACTAATACCAACTTTTATCCTTCTCGTCCAAGGTTTCCTCTAATGGATAAAGTGTCAGACTCCCTCTCAATCCATATGATCAAGTTTGTCACAAGTTGACTGAATCATCTGCTCTCTTTGAAACTCATCAACTTCTTAGCCTCTTTGAAGATGTCAGACTCCCTCTGAATCTGATATCAATCTTCTTTTCCTGCAAGAACATCCTCGGAAAAGATCAAGGCAAATAGTGCGTATAAAAAAATAAGAGATCAAGACTACAATAAATAAAAGTAGTTCTCAAGATATAATAATAAAAAAAATACTTATCTCATTATTTATTCTAATGTCTAGCCACTTCACTTTTCTAGTGTACGCAATAGAAATCCTCTCTAAGGATGCACTTAGATCTGAATTATTTTCAAAGGTAGGTGAAAATTGGCCTACTTCACTGCTATACCAGATCTGGACTAAATCATGCACTATGACCATTGAAGTTTGTCTCCAATGTGTATTTTCTTCACTTCCAAAATATGGAGGCCATAATAGTTTTCCATCTGCAAGCGAACCTCTCTTTGGTTCTCCACTGTTTGCACTCAAATCGGTGGTAAGATCTAACCCTTCGACATCCTTCCAAACTCTAAGGAGCATGAAACCCGCCATCAATGATCGCATTCCATGAAATGCCTCTGCGAATAAGTGGGAGAGAAATGTTGAGGTAATTTGGGGTCCGTGCCGATCATCACCTTACATATGTTGTCGAAGGAAAATTTCTTGAAGACGTCTTGCATGTTACAATTGATGTCCTCTGCAAATCGAGTTGTCTCATATTTGGGATGCTAATTCAGTCATTATAGGTATTTGTAGACTCAAGCCTTATTTTTCCAAGCATATCCCATGTATAAATCTGAGTTGCTCTAGCAATCAAAACTTCTTTCTACTACTGAATTGGCACAAATAAAGTCACAAAATAGATTTGCATTGACCGTTGACTCTGCTCCATCTACGGATCTCCCAATTGCTTTAATAAAGTTTAACAACAACTTCTCCATATTAAGAATACAATTGCAAATTCTTTCATTGCTGCAATATAAGAGTTGCATTCTTTTCAATGAACAAAATTTTAGTATCTAGTATTTTCTCCAGCTTCGGACAGTTTATAATGCTCAATTTTACACGTTTCCAAAATATTCCATCTATACTGATCAAATTTTTGTAGCCTTTCACTTCAATCCTCTTCAGCACGGGGAGATTCGAAAGTATACAAAATTCTAGACATTCGAGTCGAGCAAGCATAACTCCTCAATCTTTTCACAGCTATTTGGTAGAGACAAACCCGACTATGTTTGGAAATTTCATGTCCATCTTAGACATGGATTTCACAACAACCCGATCACTTATAGACCCTGCTTGATGTGTAAGTAAGATGTATTGCAGACATATTGTTGATCCCTTTGTTCGATGCAGATATAATTTGCCCGATACATTTATAAAAGACTTAGATCAAATGTACTAAGGCTTTGATCTCTAGTAGTATTCCTCCTATCTGTTATTGCCTATCTGTCATAGATAGAGAGTTGTGAACTGCTCTTTCTTCTCTATCAGAAATTCAAGTGCAATCAATGATCTGGCCACACAATCCATTCATTGTCTCCGTATGTCTCCAAAAAACTTTGTCGTTGCATTTCCTTGATTCTTTTGAATAGGGGACCTGCTTCAAATGTGAGGAACACGTGCACAAACTCGATAGTATTACTGTTGAGCATTTTCAAGTGAATTGGTGGAGTATGCTGCCAAAAACTACATTTCTCAAATCAATGGTCATCACCAAAAAATCTTAACGACAAGAAAACAATAATATAAATCCTTCGTAATCCTTTGTTAAATATATATTCAGACTTAAGAATATTCATCATAATAAACTTGGGCCCAATAATGTCTATCTTTCACTCAGAAGTTCTCTTCTGCATTAACGTGGGCATTGCAGAGGTGTATACTGTGATCTCAGAACAACATACACTGCAGTGTCTTACTCCATTCTTAGCTGCGACGTGGGCTCCACACTTTATGGGTTTGGCAAGTCTTCAACGTAGGTTATCCCATGCTATCACCTGCACCATAGAGATTCTAATGTGCTCAACCTTCGCAGTCCCCACTCAATGGACTCTGCACTACACCACAATGCACCACACAATTCAGGTATCTCCCACTGTAACCTCTCCGATGTACAAAAAAACTACAAATCTCATCTCAGCCTGATCCGTGGTCAAACTCAGCCATCTACAATAGAAGATGTATGCACGGGAGATCACAAGTCCATGATGAGTCTCCCATCCGTAGTGAGTTACAATGCAGGCTATCAACACGGGTTCTCGTATTCTTTACAGTCAGTATTCCCTGCAATCAATGATCTTAGCAGTGTGTTTTCAATGCAGACATAACCACCTACTCCCCGGAAAACTCACATCAAGTCCACTGTGACATAGGAACTCATAACGTGGATCCAAGGAACATTCAAACTACGCAGATTACACCTTATCCGGTAGCAATAAGCAAAGACCACACTGTTTTATTTGCGGCTATGATGCTTAGATCAGTTAAGGTCATTTCTTGCAGTCTTATAGCAATTCAATGCATCATTTAAACCATGGGCTCGACAGTTCAATGTTGCATCCTCCAATCATGTCGATGCCCATGCTCACTGTTTATATGGTCTTCATCATATCGATGATCTTCATTATATTTATGTTAAAGTTTGGAATCGTTGTTTAACTTCCTCCCTTTATCTTATTCGATGAATATTATTTGATCGATCCTTTTTACCTTTCTTACATTTGCAACCTGGCTCTGATACCATGTTAAGGTTTTAGGATCATTGCAAATGTAATAGCACTATCTCATTGTGTGTGTTTTCCAAATGCAACAATCTCTTGCATTTATATTGAGAATGAGCCAAGAAGAGACATGTCCCTTTGAAGGGACATGTCTATTTATTATTATGTAATTAATATAATGACAATTATGACTATATATATATATATATATATATATATATATATATATAAAATATCTTGAGTATTATATTAATTTATCTAATATTTACATAATAATAATAATATTTATTTTCTCAATTTAACTATTTAGTTATTATGAGAATAATTATAATCTAACTTTATATATACATATATATCAATATATATATAGTAAATCATTTCTCATAATAATCATATAGTCAATTATTATTTATCTGACCGATGCTACAAACATCAACAGAGATCAAGTTAAGGTGTACGATCGTACGGGCATTATCTACAGAGGTATATTTGACTACTTCTATGATCGCATAATTTAGTTTGAAGTTTTGACTAAGTTATTAAAGATTGAAGTGATATTGACAGTTAACACATTGTACCGATTAGTACAGTTGGTTAGATCGGTGTTGCGGTCAAGTGTAAGTAGTTGGCCGACAATTTTCGAGTTTTGGTATTTGAGGCCGACATCAAGGATGTTGAATTTTGATTTTGGTGCGCTTGCTCATATTTAAGTTGGGTTTGAGGGCCGACTTGTAAAACATTTTAGGGTTCTAGCACCAACCTAGAACAAGTATATAAATGGTTAAGGAAATCATTAAGCATGTTGTTGCGATGGTATGTGGTGACTGACAGAGATTGTTGAAGATAGTACAGAGGCAGTGAAGTGTCAGAGCAACAAAAATTGATCAAGAATACATTGGACCTATGATGCATTGAGTGCAAACATCAGGTCATTCTTTACTTGTTGATTCTAACAGATTGGCAAGCTAAATCCTTTAACAAGGTCACTCTAACAGGGTGAGCAGGATCTTTAACAGGATTTGAAGTATAAATCCTCTAACAAGGTGAGCTCTCATAAGGAGTTTTAAATCCCTTGACAGGGTAGTCTTTAACAGGACTGTTGTAGTTCTTAACCGGACTATAAGTACTGTTAACTGGGTAAAACCTCGGAAAGGTTTATTGAAAATGCTCCTAACAGGGCAGATTCATCAGTGTACTAGTGAAATCTGTGGGCATCATTCCCACACGTGGTTTTCTCCCTCTAACAAAGGTTTCCACGGGAAAAATATTGTGTCTTTGTTCATTGTGTGTGAATGCTTTAAATGTTATGCTTCATTGGTTATATTTGCATTTGCATGTTGGTTATTGTGTAAGATAATTGTTAAAAGTTCCAGATTTGTGGTTGCATTGATTCAGCCTGCCCCCCCCTCTTAGTGCCTTATATTACTAACAAAATCTGGTTTAGGCTTTAATAAAGGTCAAAGTTCTAGTAAAGTTTTCAATGAAAAAGACAAAATTGATGGATTGTTAAGGTTTAGAGATGAGATATTCACAATGGCATCCTCCCACAAGCAGAATGACAGTAACCAAGTTTTATTCTTTCTATGGCTATTTCAATCCTGTAATTACTTTGGTCATAAAGTAGTTGATTGCAGAGTTGTAATAAGTAGGAACATCAGTTTTGTCGATCAAAATTCTTTTGATTTTTGACAGATTTCGGTATAATTTGTTTTAATTGTCAAAATGTTGGTCATATTGCAAGGAGTTGTCATTAGGTTTTTGCTGAACAAAAAAGGATCGAGAACAGGTTCTTTAGGAAAAAGACAAAGAAAGTGTGGAAGAAGAAAGAAGACAAGAAGTTAGAAAAGTCCATGATTGCTCAGACTGCTCCTCGTGCAAATAGACAAAACCTTTGGATAATAGGAAGTGGTTGCTCAAAACACATGAAAGGTAATAAGAATAAGTTTACTGTCCTTACTGACTGGAACGGGGGTGCAGTAAAGTTTGGTGATAGCTATTCAGTGTGAATTTGAGGCAAAGGTTCTCTAAGCATTAATGGTAATTTAAAAGTGCATAATGTCTGGTATGTAGAGAAATTGAATATAATTTGCTGAGTGTTAGCCAATTATGTGATCATGGATATTTTCAAAACTTTAATGCTCAAGGGTGTGAAATCAGAGAAGTTGATTCAGGCAGGTTGATCGCTGAAGGAAAAAGAACAGAGAGCAATGTCTTCCATTTGAGAGAAGTAAAGGTAAACATTGTTTGTTTAGACAGATTGGTGATAGTTGGCCTTGACACAGCAAGAAGCGCAAAATCTTGTCTTCTCTCTAATTCAATTTACATACAAGAATCTACTTAGGGGGAACATTGTATGGTCAAATTTGTTGTCCCTAGCCCTTTGTCATTCATGTCAAAGGGGGAGAAAGTTCAGAATTCAGATTAGTGTGTTTTGCAGCAGATGTTGATTGTCATTGTTCAACAAGACATTCAAATTTGTTTTGTTTCAGGATTATTGTTGAAGAGGTTCATAATGAGATGTGGTTTGTTTCAGTTTTGAAATTCGGATTTGATTGCAGAATGTTCATTGTTCAGTGCATGCACAATTGGAGTTTTGACATCAATGCCAAAGGGGAGATTGTTGGATTGATTTTTCATTGATGTCAAAGATAGTTGCAGAAATAACAATAACATTTGCACAAAGAAATCATACAAGGTTTGCAAAAAGCAAGTCAACATAATGATGTTTGCAGACATTGGTTTTGGAACAAACACAAATTGTAATTCTAAAGTACACAGAGATTCTGAAACTTCTATACCTTTAAAAGTAAGCATTTTTTATCTATGCATTTCAAGTCGGATTTGAGTGCATGTGAATACACAACTAAAGTGAAATAAATGTAATTTTTTATCACACAATTGCCTCAGCATCAACTATTTGTAATTTGATTAAAATCTTTCTGTGCATGACTGATTTTATATGTCTATGTCTGCAAACTTCTTGCACAGAAAATAAGTTTCAGAAAAAAATGAATAAAATAAGTTTCAGAATGAAGAGAACATCAAATCAGACAGAAGAACTTTTGCCGATTTTAGTCGTTTTATCTATTTGTACGTTCTTGTTTGAAACTTACAACTAAAGATTAGTTTTAAGAATAAATCAATTGGCAGAAGGTGTCATGCATTTATAGGAAATAGATAGTTTACAAATAAGCCAAGATGGACAAGAAACTGAGGACAGTTGGCAAATAGAGAGGACAGTTGGCAGTTGGAGTGACTGTTTGTAACTTCTTAACTTCTTATAACTCCTTAACTTGCAGTTAGCCAATCCACTTGATGCATTATTTATTCATTCCTTCATTTGTTTGATGTGTAGTGTGCAGTGTGTGTAAGTTGAAATAAAGGAAAAGATATGTTGAGAATGCTTCACTGAATATAGCAGATACATCTTTTGTTAGCACGCAGAATGTATTGAAACTTTGGTATACAGAAAAGTATCTCTTCCTTTGAGAGAGATCTGGGTGGTTGTATGTTGAGTGGAAAGAAACATACCTTTCAAGATATATTATTTATAGCACTTTTGATTGCTGAGACATTCTTCAGATTACCATGGTCTTCAAGTTCAAGCATAGAATGCAGCAAATATAAAGAGTCTGAAGTATACAGTGTGCTGCAAAAAGCTGATGTATAAAGTATATATATGCAAATCATACATTTTGACATTGTTTAAAGCATATACTGTTTCAACTGATGAATAAGATAGTGCAACGATTTATATTAAGTTCGATGGAGTTGACTAAGCAATTGTAAACAGAACTTGTAGAAGACAGATATATCAGAAGTTTGAAGTTGTTTATATTTTGTAATTCAAACCATAAGGGTTAAGTAATTCAATTTGAATTAAATTATAATTGTACATCATTTTTAGTTAAGTTTGAAGTTGCAAATTTTGTAAGAACTTGTTTTGTAACATCCTATGGTTGGTGCCTCAAGGATGTTGGGTTGGTGCTCAAATTGAAGAGTTTGTGATAGTAAGAGTCAGTGTTCTTTAATTAGGGATTAAGTGATTCCTTAGGGTTGGTGCCCTTAAATATTGTAATTGGATTTATTCATGAGGTTGAATTAGGACAGTAGATCCTAGCAGCATTTCTCACCATGGTTTTTCCCATCTTGGGTTTCCACATCATTCTTGTGCATTCATTCTGTGGTTGCATCTTCCTCTTGTCTCAGTTCTTTTAGTTTTTCATATTGAAGTTTGAAAAATCTTATTAAAAGTAAAAACTGATTAAGAATCAAAAGTTTCTATCTACTACCGAGCTGGAAATTGTTGCACAAATTATCTAGGTCGGATTTCCAGCTAGGAGCTGGAAATGAGAAAAATACAACCTGATTTTTTGTGCTAGAACTCAAACATGCATTTTCATTTCTTAAAGATTGATTATTGAAATCATTGTTCTTTTATCTCAAACCTTGAATCCTTTCTTCCTTTTTCAATTTTGGATTAAAATTTGCCATTTTTCAATATCTCCAACATCTTGGATCGAATTTCAACTTGTCTTAGCAATTTTTATCTCGAGGTGTTCTTGTTTCCTCAAGGGCAGTATCTAGACAAGGATCCGGAAATACCCTTCAAGGAGGTCGGAATTCCAGCTAGGAGCTGGAAATTAGCAAGAAATTGTCTTTTATTTAAAATTCAATTAGATTTTTCACATTCTCCCTTCAAGAATTTTGCTTCCTTGTTCCAAAACATCCTTATTTACACGAAAAGTTTCCTTTTCACCTCTTTGAAACTCAACTTGTAAATCAAAATTTTCATCTTCATTGCAAAAATTATTTCATTTTCAATCGCAAACCATCTTAATATTGCAATTTTTTCCTCTATATTTCTTGGGTGGGATTTAGAAGGGGAGCTGAAAATGGTAAAAGCCTAGGATGGAATTCCCTACATAAGCTGGAAATGAGCAAAACACCTTGTTGCTTAATTGAAATTCACTTACATTTTACATCTTGGTTCAAGAATTTTACTTCTTTGTTCAAAATTTGTTGAAGGAGATTTTCCTTTCTATCCCTTTGAAATTTCCAAACAAAAAATCTCATCTCCGATCTAAAAATCATTCATTTTCAATTCCAAACCCTTTTGAGTTTCGCAATTTTCTTACACTTCTTGGGGGGATTTAGACACCAAGCTGGAAATATGAAGTACTTGGGCTGAAATGGCATGACAAGCTAGAAAACCATCATAACTCTTGAGTGCAAATGGGACTTGCATTGGAAAAGGGCATGTTTTATCTTTCCTTCGACTACATTTGAATTTCTTGCATTTGTCGACTTCACGCTTATCTAGCAAATAGTTGTCATCTCAACTTTGTAAGGATTGAAAGGGGGCATGAACCTAGAGGCAGATTTCCTAAAGAAAATCCTCCTCAAACCCAGATTCTACAATTGACATACAATCCTTGAACACTTAACACTATGAAACTAAGAAACCCAAAGAAGTTGCCAACCTAAGGACACCTAAGCCAAACACTAAACTAAAAAAGAAAAAAGGAGGCAGTCCCCATTTGCAATGGGGCGCGTGTTTACAACACAAATGAAACCACATCATTTCTTAATTTTAGAATTATAAACAAACTAGGGGAAAGCTCTTTCCTTCACCACTGGCTATCTATAAGATCCCCAATAGGGTATTGGCCAAATTTCCATTTTTTCACTTTGAGATATTTTGTCAAACAATTTTCATGTACTCAATAAACCACTCAATATTTTAGACATTCTCACAAACAATTTCCCAGAGAATTTTTTAAGGATTTGATATTTCTTTTCTGCACATTGCTTGTTTTGAGATGTTATGAATCATGATAATGGTTGAATATTGATGCATGCATTTAAAATTGATAGAATTTCCAAATGGCCATACTCATTCAGTAAGAATAGTTGTACCATGGACTTGCAAAGAATTATTTATTTCAATCATTCTATGAACTCAGAGGTTACAAATCATGACCGATCTGTATAGTGAAATATGAATGTGCACCTCAATGAATTCCAAAGCCTGCAAGCACCTTGAATTCTTCCCTGGCAAATTCAAGAGTCCAGAGTGAAGCCATGAGCTAGGCACTCTTAGCATGAGTATCCCCTAAAGAGTGATAAATGGCAGTGTTCAGGCTAAGCTATCACCAGTTTGGCAAGAAGAGAACTCACAACAGTATATAAATTGCCTTGTACAAACCAAAAACTCATGCAAGTGAAACCCGTGAGTGAATAAGAGGCCCGCACTCAGTAATGTATCAAACTAGCAGCCATTGAGTCTGTCTCCTTACACTTCCCCAAGGCATATGTGATGTTCCTCCATCCAAGCACTCACGGCAAATACTAGTATTTGTTCAACCAATGATATTTTAGGCAACTCGTAAATATTAAAGATTGAATATAGTTGCCAGGAAATATTTACATAGATGCAACCTTTGTTTCAAATATATTTACCATTTGTACCATTAATTATTCACCACAAGTATTTTCTTTTTTTCTCCTTTGTTACAATACGAGCATAGCCCGATAAATATTCATAATAATATAAAACGGGCCCCGTAGAACTATTACATCTAGAAACTTAATACTTTAATGTTAATAGTCTTCAGGTCTTCCATATACGCACAACCTCCAATAGTAAACACCACCATTGTTGGAGCCAAACTACATTACCTTGAGGGCAAATATATAATATTTTCAGGATATATAGCTTATGCCATCAAACTATCAAATGCATGGTTTCTTTCCACTGGAATTTAATATTCAAAATATATTATTCCTTTCTTTCTCAAATGAGCAACAAACCAAATATATTTATTCTGGAACAATTCTTAAACCTTACAAATTGTGTCTTTGGACAAAGACTTCTCAGATTTGGCGCAAGTGTGAATTCTGTCACTAATCCACTCTTTGGAAGAGCTGGGTTTTCCTCCAACCCCTTTATTAATCTGTTGAAGGTTTCCGTCTTCAAAGATTCAATTTGAGTTTAGCCATCTTCAAATATTGTAGCCACATTTGTTTGGATGTTCTCAATACTACTTTGCTGCAATAATTATCTTTCCATATTAACTCCACATATGTAATTAAGTGACCAATATTCCTGACAAGCGAAACAAATCTGCTCTCTCCTCATTTGATTCTTGCTCTTTTCTAGATTCCCTGTAACCTACAATTCTTCTTCAGATGCTCTCTTCAATTTTCCCTTCCATGCATGTTTTGAGATTTTGTTCACCTATAGGCTGATTAGTGACTGATGAAAACTCCTCATATAGATTTTTGCAAACTCCTTGTGCAAGTAGGTCATGGGCTATCTTACAGTATTGCTTCTTTGCCAAAGCAGTCTTGTCATGTAGCCTTGGATGAAAGTCTACGTAATCAATGAAGGGTAGATCTCTCTCAACATGTGTAGGGAGTGTTTCATATTCCTCAAACAAGCTAAGTACTTCTCCCCTTTTATCTTGCTGCAAATTTTTAGCTGACTGTCATTGTGCTTGAGCAAGATCTTTCATGATCTTTTCCATACTAGGCATCTTGCCCATAATGATCTAACTGGCTGTCCACAAACACAATCCACTGATTTAACCCAACAAGATGGCAGGCTCGATGCTCTAATACCACTGTAAGATCCCTAATAGGATATTTGCCAAATTTCAACTTTTTCACTTTGAGATATTTCGTCAAACAATTTTCATGTACACAATAAACCACTCAATATTTTAGACATTTTCACAAATAGTTTCCTAGGAGAATTTTCAGAGGGTTTGATATTTCTTTTCTACACATTGCTTCTTTTGAGATGTTATGATAATGGTTGAATATTGATGCATGCATTTCAAATTGATAGAATTTCCAAATCGCCATACTCATTCCATAAGAATAGTTGTACCATGGACTTCCAAAGAATCATTTATTTCAATCATTCTATGAACTCAAAGATTACAAATCATGATTGAATTATACAGCGAGATATTAATGTGCACCTCAATGAATTCTAGAACCTGCAAGCACCTTGAAATCTTCCCTGGCAAATTCAAGAGTCTAGAGTGAAGCCAAAAGCTAGGCACTGCCAGCATGAGTATCCACTAAAGGGTGATAAATGGCAGCGTTCAAACTGAGCTATCACCAGTTCGGCAAGAAGAGCACTCACAATGGTATACAAATTGCCCTATCCAGGCCAGAAACTCATGCAAGTGAAACTCGTAAGTGAATAAGAGGCCCGCACTTAGGAATGTATCAAACTAGCAGCCATAGAGTCTGTCCCCTTACACTTCCACAAGGCATATGCTATGTTCATCCGTCCAGGCACTCATGGCAAACACTAGTATTTGTTCAGCCAATGATATTTTAGACGACTCGCAAATATTAAAGATTCAATATAGTTGCCAAGAAATATTTACACAGATGCAACCTTTGTTTCAAATATATTTACCACTTGTACCATTAATTATTCATGGCAAGTGTTTTCTTTTTTCTCTTCATTAGATTACAAGCATAGCCCGATAAATATTCATAATAATATAAAACGGGCCCCACAGAACTATTACATCCAAAAACTTAAATACTTTAATCTCAATAGTCTTTAGGTCTTTCATATACACATAGCCTCCAATATTAAACGCCACCATTATTGGAACCAAACTAAATAACGTTGAGGGCGAATATATAATATCTTCAAGATATATAACTTGTGCCATCAAAATATCAAATGCACGGTTTTTTTTCACTGGCATTTAATATTCAAAATAAATAATTCCTTTTTTCTCAAATGAGCAACAAAGAAAATATCTTTATTCTGGAACAATTCTTAAATTTTACAAATTTTGTCTTTGGATGAAGACCTTCTCAGATTTGGTGCAAGTGTGAATTCTGTCACGAATCCACTCTCTGAAAGAGCCAGGTTTTCGTCCAACCCCTTTATTAATCTGTCGAAGGTTTCCGTCTTAAGAGATTCAATTTGATGCAAGCCTCAAGCAAAATCATCAATTCATAAAACATCTGAACATGACAAATGAATGGCAAACTCCTCCATTTATAACAATTGGGAGAAGCTTCAAGATTTTCTTTATGTCGCTTCTTGAACAAGCTGGAGAATAAAGTGACTTTATAATATAACTTTATTTATTAAGTCACTTATTAATTAAATCAATTAAAATAAAGTCATCCGCATTAATATTTAATTTATTTGGATAACTTTAAAATAATTAATTTAAATAATTATTCCACCAAACACTGGGTAAGAAAATTTGAAATTTATATCCTACAAGTTACAAATTACAATTATTAATAAAATAGTGCTTGCTAATAGACTCTTAAATATCTTATTTGCAAGTTCTTGATGAGAAAATTGAAGTAAAACATTCCAAATCTCCAAAAGCTAGCCTTCCATATTTTATTTAAATCTTTTAGCACTTTTGACTATTGAGCACATTTGGAGTTTGTTTAATTCCTTTCACACAAAAAAGAAAAATTTGTTAGCTCAATGGTGCCTTAATGACCTATATTTCGTGTAATATAACCTTCTACTTCACACAAAAAGGATGGAGAACAAATCAAAGCAACATATCCTTGGATGAGAATGATCCCTATAGTGATTGGACGACGTTGGATGAGGAGCTCTCCTTGTCATAAAGGATTAAATTGTTGATGGACGATGTGGCTATAGCAAAAGCAAGAGAGATTGCCTTATCATTGCAAGACAAGATGTGGTAGAGGAATCATTGCCATCTAGTAGTGAAGGAGCACAAGCACGACCGTTCTAAGCCAAGTGAGGAGCCTCAATTGAATGTGAAGACTAGACTCTCTCCCCCCAAAATTTTCATTCAAATAGAGAAAAGGAAATTGAAGAATCTTGTCATTTGTAACTTGCCTAGAGATGCAATTCAAGATGATGATTTTAGAAGACAATCATCATAAATTCAAAGTAGTTATCAGCTACCTATTGTAACTGTATGTTGCAATTTTGTACTCTATTAGCATTCAAATTTTGGCCTACCAAGTCCAAGTCACATCCAAGTTTGTGAACTACATTATAGATCGTGATTGTCGTGTTCTTCTCTCAAGAGTTGTACTTGGCCTTTGCCCAATCAATAGGTAAGAGTGGCTTCTTTTAACGTCTTGCACTTTCATGCTAAAGGTGTAGAGGTTTCAAGCTAGCCCAACTATGATGGAGAATTGGAAAAACCGGTTGAATCATATGGCCAACACATTAGGTAGATGACTCATAAAATTTTGACTTTTACAACAATAAGGGTGAATTGGGAAATCAATAGAGTTGGGACTTCTGGTGTGACCCCGTTAGATACCTTGAATTCCAATTTCTTTTGACTTCAAAGAAACACTCAAAAATAATCAAACAAATTCAAATGTATTTTCTTTTAACCAAATGCCTAGGAGAAAATGCAATAAAATGGACTCATTAAGAAGTGATACTTTAAATAATCTCAGAATTTCACAGTACCAAAAATCATGCAATGCCACACTTCAAGTAGTTTTAGTCAGCTTTTAGACAAAACTTACTAGTTATTTTGTAGATGATACTCTGCCTAATTTGTTTATATTCTTGAAAGTTCAATTGTCTTAGAAAATTGACCGCTTGCTACTTTTAGAAAGTTCTCAGGATATAAGCTAATAATATAATGCATAAGAACACTTTTGATATCCTGGATAATACATCCTCAAAGTAAATGTAAGGGACTCAAGACAGCGACATGTATAGTACTTTACCCATGACTGATTCTGTTAGTATGGGCAAATTTGCTTCTCAGCTACAAACTACAGATTCACAAAAGTATACAATCAAACCCCTTATAAAATCTACTTCAGTATTTGATATCTCCGAGGCAACAGCCAGGAATTAGAGTGATGCAGGCAAGCACTGTGTCCCAAAAGTTTTTGTACCCAACATTTCTCAGATCACTGACAGTGCTCACAAAAGAAATCCCTCATTGGTCACTGCATATATAAAATTTGCCATTACTTCTGGCAGATTTGCAACCAAACGGATCTAATTTGATAGCAGAAAAAGAACAGTGTGTCAAAACCTAGAGGCCATTGGATCAGGATAATATAATTAATATCTTGAATTCTAAAAGGCCTGGAATTCCCAACAAATGCCAATTTATTGGATATAAGGTAAGAGAAGAATCCATTGTTATGGCTAACCATGAGAAGTTACAAGATCCAAATGCCTAACTAAGATCAGGCACAATGGTATTTTACTATTTGGGGTGATTAGCAGATTTTATCTTGCCAAACTACAAGGAACATATTTCAGAAAAATCCAACCAGGTTCTTTGGAGAGCAGCTATACAATTCTATGTCAAACTGTAGTTAATAATGTTGATATATACAGTCCTCTACTGAGCAACAATAGAAACACAATAATAGAAGATACTACAGAACAGGTTGGTCAGGTCCAATCTTCAAATTGCAATCCCAATGGGGCATTTCAATGATATCAAGACCCCAAAAGAGAAGAAGATGGGACATGGCTTCAACCAAAGAAATAAAAAAGCTCTTATTCAGCTTGAATCCACAGCCTCTCTTCAGGACATGCAGTAAACTCTGATTTTTCACATCAACATAGAGGAAATAAGGGAGGGACTATATGGCCAAGAAATAGCTAAGTTTCCAGTTCTGATTCAGATTCAGATTCAGGTTCGCGGGTTGGTTCAAAAAAAAATTTGGGATGGGTTTCGCTTCGCTTCGTACAAAGACATAAAAATAAAAAATATCTACATATATGCAGCAGCCAAAAAGTTCATAATGCACCAATATGCTAATACTAAAGTAACATAGCAAAATACACAACCATATATATTAATGTTTTAGTCCAAATAAAATAGCAAAATTCCAAAATACACCATCATATCAATATGTCAGTTCAAAAGTAATAATGTCAACATTAACAATCCGCCTTCACTGATCAAATATCATCAAAAGTCATCAAACATATCATCATCCTCCTGCTGTGGCAAATTAGAAGCACAAACAATGCCACTGGCATTGGTACCAGCAATTCTAGCCTCCTTGTGATCACTATGTAGCTCATGATCATCATCATCAACTCCAAGTGCACCAAGGCGGGCAATTGAATCATCCAACTCTGCATGCTCTGGTTCAACATCCCAATGCTTTGCCTCCCCTTTTTTTGTAGGTATTGTCTTTGTGTGTTAGGAGTCTCAAGTTTAAAAGCACATAGACCAAGTCTTCCGCCTTCTTGGAATCTAGTCTATTGTGTTTTATTGAGTGGATGAAGAAGCATGTGCTCCAATTCCTCTCGGATGACGACAAACTAGCAACCTATCAAGATTTTCAATTTTAAATATAAATTCAATATTCATCAACAAGAGTTCAAAAATTAGAATCTTAAGAGTTAAGAACTTACTTGTGTTAAACTTTAATGGCAACGAGTTGTAGGAGTTGGTATAGTTCTCCATGGAAGTACCGCCATTTATGAGCATCAGCGCCTTCCTTATCTTCACAAGCGTCAACACCACAATCATCAATGCTTGTGAAACTCATGAATTCAAACCTCACAATAGGCCATATGTTATCAAGAAAGAGTCTACGAAGGGCTGCCTTGTACTCATGAGCAACTTCAGGATCTCTATACGGAGCAACTCTAGTGCTACTCCCATTAAGGACTGCTCAACTATAGTACCAAGGGCTCAATGCAAAGGCAAGGAGATGCAAAGGGGTAGTCATCTTGTTCCATCTCTCCACCATATTTTCTGTAGTTCCCTAAAGAATGTTTCTTCAAGATCTTGCTCTTTCTCGTTTATGATTTTTTTCATATCCTCAATGATGGAGTCAATGCCATCATATACCTCACTTAAGCAAGGCCTATCCATGTCAATGTATCGGATCATGCTCAATATGAGCTCAGTAAATCTTAGGAGGTACTCAGCACAATCCACCAAGAGTCATCTAGTATCATTGCCTTAATGGCAACCACGCTTGTATTACTATATTGCCTCCATATGCTCCAATTAGCATTGCTTACCATTCTAGACAATGCCCCTTTAACCTTCACAAGGCGTCCCAAAACAATAGTGTTGAAGGCAAAATGGGTCTTAGCAACCTATTTCAAAATCAAAACAATAACAAATTAAAATTAAAAAACTTAGAAAGTTTACTAAACTAAAGTCTAAAACATATTTAAATTTTAAATAATTTAACTTACCTTCAAGAGCTCCAATCTTGAGAATTGTCTAAATATGGCTAGCGAGATGTACATTTGGATCTCTTGAGCATCATCATACATTTGTTTGATCCACTCAGCTTTCTTGTCATTTCTTTGCAGCATTAGGTTGAGTGAGAGGACAGCACAAGGTGCCCAAAAAATGTGTTTATAGCGCTCCTCAAGCCTAAATTTTTTGGCATTGTCAATTATCACTTGAACAACATTTTGAGGGCCAACTTGCTCAATGGCTTGGAAAAGAGTGTTTGCAATGAATGGACCATCTTTCACTTGTCCTTCACAATCCACTGCTCTCAAAAACATTGCACCTCTCATAGACATTGCAATAACATTGACCAAAGGGCAACTTCTTGCACCTTTCCATCCATCAGATACTATGGACACACCTATTTCGATCCGTGAATCCCTAATGGGCTTCAAGGAATCCTCTACATGTTTCCCCTCTTTGTCCAATAAAGTGTTACGCACCTTTTCATAACTCAATCCCTTGAACTCCCTTGGAGCCTCATTAATTAATCTCACAATTTTTTGCCAATACGGTGAGCGAACATTAAATGCCAATCCATTTGCATAGATGCATCTAACTATGTCTTGGTCAGCAATGTCTCTAGCCTCATTGTGAAATGACATTTCCAAGGGCCCCTTTGCTCTCTTATTTGTAAACGGTTCTTGAGGAACATGCAAAGATGGATGACCCTCTATGGGTTGTTGATTGGAAACTAAAATCATAGAGGCCTTCGATGCTTTTTTACTTCTAGACCTTTCCAAAGGATGAACAATTGCATTCCTAGCTGCTTCATCTGCTCATCTTTTCTCTTCAATATATTTCAATTTAGTATAGAGTTTGCAAGAAGGGTTTTAGGTGGAGGCTGCCCTTCAACTCTTGGCTTGCATGTACAAAACTTGATGCCTTTTTGAGGGATAAAACACAAATCTGTTTTCACTCTACTATAAGAGCTTTATATTCCTCTTTGCAATGACTGCAAATCCAAAGGAAACCTCCTCCACCTGGTAGTTGCTAAATCATTTCCACATAAATCCATAGTGGAGAACCCGGGTCTGTTTTGAACTAGGAGTTCCCAATGCTAGAAGCACTTGCCATTCTATGAATCTATAAAAAAACATGCAAAGCCACAAACCAAAATGAAAAAATAAAATAAAACTAGAGAGTTCAATTCTTTTTTTTTTTTAAAATTAAAATGCAAAGAAAAATTTAAAAAAACATGTGGCTCTAGCATCTCACCTTTCCCCATAGCATGGAAAAATAGTAGGGTGGAACCACACACAATAAAGGCCAAGGGATGTTCAAATTCATGAGCAAAATCGACATTTGAAATCCGAATACAAACATTGCCACTGTGTGGAATTTTGTAATATCTTTGCTCAACTAATGGTAGCAAAGGATCACTGGCACACCTGAAAAAAAAAAACTTGAGGCGGCAAGATTCTTTTATATTAGTGTGATATGACTACTCTTTTAGCCAATCAATCAGAACATAGATAACTTGTAGCATAGATCAAACCTCTTGGACTCGGTACATAACTTTTGCAAGATTTTTAACTATGCAACCTGTAGTTCTAACATGGTGTTTTCTCTTCTCTGAATCTCTTGTTGACAAAGAACCCTGTGTAGCTCTGCATCATTATTCTGTATTTGGTTCCCTTCACAACACATTTTAAACCAGTTTGAGTGTGTTGTCCCCCAGGAACTCTAGGCCCAGGATCACTCTCAAATGGAACTAATCCACAAAATGGGCAGGATGACTAGTGGTTCATATTGATCAGGTGTTTTCAAGTTGTTCACACCCTTCTCACCACAAATAATGCAGATTCAGTCTTTTTATTTGCATGGAGGTACTTACTGACATAAATTCTGAATGTTAAATAAGCTCTATTGAAGGAAACTCTATAGAGATCCATACAAAAAAGACAAAAGACCTAACTCTAGTCAAGAGGAGTTGTTTCAGGCTACTTCAGATTTGAAGGCCCTTCATTTTCAAACATCACACAGATTTTATTGTGTTAAATCAAGCTCAAAACCAAAGTCCACCTATTCTCATGATTTTCCGAATCAGGAAACACTGAATTAATTGAGATCAATGACTTAGATCTCTCAAAATACTTTTATATAAGAAGTGAATTGCAGTCACCACCTCCCACTTCTCTCATGGCATGTAGGTGGGATGCAAGGTCAAAAGGTTTGGCCATAAAAGTCCTTGACAAGCCAGATGCAAATGTTATGACACAGTCTGGAAATATTACAATGTTTATTACAAGAGAACTTAGGAGAGCGGGAAAGTTCATATCTGCAGAATCTGGGGTTCATGGATAGATCACAGGCTCAATGGGCAAGTAGGAAGGCATGTCTCCTTTAGACTGGTATCTTTGGATTATACAGAGGGATAAAGAAGGGTTTTTGCCGAATAAGGTTCAAATGCACTTACAATCAAAAAGCCTGTCCAGGCTCAGTAGGGAAATGAAAATCGCAAACCTCAATGAATCCAAGGCAAGTGAATACATCTACTCCTAGCCTCCTGATAAATTTTCCAGTTCTTCATTAAACCACAAAAACTTATCATTGTCCAACTATTCCCCGGACCCGTGCCCAAGTTCACTCTGTACATGAGCTTGATGATGTTGGACAGAGCCTCAAACGTGTTTCCCTCCCTGCTGCTCAGAAAGGGTGTGCCATAGATTTTCTATCTACCACTTTGGTAGCTCTTCTTCTTTGAAACCTGTGAATACTTCTTTTGCAACTTCATTGTCTCAATAAACTTCAGGGGCTAAAATAGGTTCAGCGGCCCGGGTGTAACCTCAAACTAGTACAGTTGGAGGCTAAGCTAGCCCCAAATCTACATGGAGGACTACACATATAGGAACTGTCATAGCTAATTATCTCCCTATATTGATTCTACCATGAAGGAACTGCTCAACTTCTGGCAGCTAATAATCAATTCACTACTTATCTCCCTACATTGATTCGACCATGAAAGAACTGCTCAACTTCTGGCAGTTAATAATCAGTTTCTATCCACTCGTTGAAAACTCTAAAAAAAATAGAGGTTATTGAAAAAGTTGTGATCCCCATTGTAAGTACCCAAAATGGATAATCCTGATGGGTAACAACTCTTAGGTAGAGGCTCAAACTGGGCAATTGTTCGGCCTAGGCCCTCTCCCTAATCTAGAAACTAACATCCAAGCCAAGAAAAATAGGAATGATCCTATAAATTCGGCATGCACTTATGGGGATCATAAAAAGATTAATACTTTTACAAAGTTAAACTTGTCACCTATAGGATATTTTATGTTCTTATTGCCAAGGGAAGGCCTGTGGCCTTTGTTGAGACTTTTCAATACAGCTATTAGTCCATCTTCTGTTATGGTTTGAATCATGTTGGCAGTTTAGTTTATTTACATTATCTGAAGTTAGTACTTGGTAATGCTTAAATTTATGTTGATCAACGGCTGATTAGATAAGTAAATAAAGATGTCCCCTTTCAGTGATCCTAAATCGTGCCCTAAACTCACAAGTTCAAAAACGTAATATACTTCGAATTATATTTTTACCAATAAAATGTCTTTATCAAGATTGATCCTGGTTTAGATCTTGCAATCATGTTAGACAATACTTAAAATATAATTCATAAGACCAATTATTTCTATTAGGGTTAGAGATTCAATAACGAATATAAGTGCATACATATCAATCAATCATCTTAACCTATTTAGATAAATCATGCAATAGCTTTTAAACTTTATGAACCAAGCCATCAATAGTTCCATTTTGCATAATTAACCATAGTAGGGTTTGGAAAGGAAAAACCGCAAAGGGTACCCTGGGACTGTTAGGCACAATTAAACCAACGAGCATGCAACATCCAACTAAGAAAACTCACCCCTCGGCCCAGAAATGGCAAGATCATCCAAAAAAGACAATTCCATCACTTGGGGTGGCCTACTTAATTAAAGGGAACCCGGGTTATTGAGGAAGACTGTTCAGCCCAATTAAGCCCAAGAGCGTGGAGCATCCAACTAACTCATCCCTTGGCCCACAAATGGCAAAACATCCAACTAAGACAATTCCATCCACTTGGGTTTACTACCTCTCCCTAACATATTTCCTCCCATTCCTGTATGATTGCTTGTGGGAATAAAGAATAGATAAACTTATTTATTAATTAAAGAAACATAATAAATTTACAAAGTTAATTACCATGTTGGTAAAAGATATACTAAGGAATATAGATGCATAATAACATTATCCCTATTGCATACCAAATACTTGTTAATGCACAGATCTGCTGTTTTTCCTTATATCGATCTCATCTGCTGCTTTTACTCAGATATATATGTGTATTAGAATCCTCTCTTCTTTGATTTTCCTTGATTGATGTGATTTGAGGTATTGGTAAGTGATGATTATGTGATTGTTAATTAGATGATTGAAGAGTGATGATGTAACAAATTCTGGTTTGATACATTGGTGAATGATAATCAAATGAATGTCAATTTGATAGACAGATGCTAGATTGCTGAGTTGTTTGTTTACTTGATCCTAAGATGAACTGATGATTGATGTGAATTTGATGATTGTTTGTTTGATATTGCTGATTGATTGTTTCCTTGATTTCTTGAGGAACTAAAGATTAATGGATGAACGAAGGATATGTTTTGATGGATCCATGAGTGATGATTGATAAATCATCCTTCAATGCTTGGAAATGAATTCTCCTTATACTTTATTGGTAAAAGGGTCACCACCTTTTATATGAATTGAGCCACCAGTTTTCATTGTTGCATTTAAGAATAATATATTACTCCCCAAATTGATCTCCCTTGGATATTCTCCTCATAAGAAACTTTCACCCCTTTATATCTTCCAATGTGAGGGACAGATACACCTCTTCATCATGTCCCTTTGCAATGGTCACAACCTTCCACAATTACCACCCTCCGAAAAAATTACAACCCTTCATCATTGCTGCCCTTTGAGAGATTCACAAACTTTCACAATTACCACCCTTTGGAAGAGTCACAACCCTTCATGATTGCTGCCCTTTAAAAGAGTCACAACTTTCCATAGTTACCGCCCTTTGGAAGAGTCACAACCCTTCATAATTTCTGCTTTTTGGAGTCAATTTCTTATTTTCTTCTTATTTCTCTTTTCCCTTCCATTAATTCTTTCTTGATTCACATCTTTCTATTATTTTCTTCCTTCCTCCATATACCCTTTCAAATGAACTCTTCTCTCTTTTATATCTGATGTTGAGGAAGTCACAACACTTCATCGCATGCCTCTTGACGTTTCGTTAAACTTAATTTGTAATTATATTGTATTATATTTTATCACTATTTATTTTATTTTTGTTATATCTTATTGTAAGTTTTTTGAAAAGGTACATTTATGAAGTATAAATCTGCATGGCTTTTATGTTTTAGCAAAGCATTTGTGAAGATGGATGGGCCAGGAACAAGAAGTCGGAACACAAGATGAGTTTGTAAGTCTTGCTCAGATGCATCAAGCAAGCCCTTCTACTTAACAAAGACAAAATTTAGTTTTTATCCATATGATTTATGGGAATGCAGGAGGCTGAAACATATAAAAATTTTGGAACATTTTGTATGACTGTACTTAAGTCTGCCACTTCAGTTTTGACTTTGGTGCATGAACATTATGAAGTCTCAGGAGATGGAAATACCTCTGCAGTTTGCAACTATAACAAGCACATATGTGTCATAAATATGCCAACTGGCTCCCACATAACAATATATAAATATAAATCATTTAACTATATCATTTATTTTGCAAGATGGAAATCTGGTGTAGCTCGCAACTTTCCCGTGTAAAATTGAATATTGAATCGGCAACTTGCAATTTGATAAATTAAATGGGCATATTTAAACTTACAAATTGACTTAATAGTTCCAGACTTATTCCAATTACTTCACTTAGAATCCTTGAACTCTTCTGCCAAAGTAAATTAATATTAAAACTGGATTTGCAACAAACAATTTGACTGATAATGTATATTAATATTTTTCCAAATTTAATCAAATCAAACTTGGAAATTGACTAGTGACCATGTGACACTGCTAAGTGTGAATTATGATTTAGTGAATTGCGAATTGCATTATATTTTTGCAACTACACCTGCTTATCAACCGGTATTGCTTTCTGCGTGCATTATCTGACTTTAATCAGCAAGAACAAGTTATAATGCTGCTGTGAACCAATTGTCAAATTCCCAAAGAACACATATTGTGTGGGAAGCTTGTGAGCCATCTTGCAACTTTGCAAAACTGAAAACTTGTAGAACTCCATTGGGGCTATAAATATCTAACAGTAGCGATCCAAACAGATATTTAAACATTTATGCACAGGATTTCCAAACTGAAATCGTTTATGACTCAACTCTGATGTTTTATGACACTTCAAAATGACTAAAGTTGACTCCAGATTACTTGCAACCAAGGCCAATAGTTTAACAAATTAACACTTATATTTGACTTGACAGATGATTTCAACAACTCAAAATGATTGAGCACGTTTTCCAGTGAAACTAATTGGCAATGACATTTTCAACTTGATCAAGGCAAAATGACAAGGAACCTTTATAAATGACATAGAATAGTGACATTTTTCAAGAAAGCCACTTATGTAGCATGTGAATTTGCAGAGAACAAAAGTTTAAAATTTGCCATGGTCAAACAATGGGGACAACCCAATAATAAAAAAAGCTAAATGATGGAAAGTATTCACACTTTGAGATATTTTCTTATAAAAAACTGTCTAAACTTTTCTCTCAAAATTTCCACTAGAAATTTTAGCAATGTTGTATTCCACAGTTGACAAAAGGTTTTGGTCAAGTGGTAGGACCCCTTGGATCTCATGTTGGAGGCCACAATTTGTTGACTTGGTGTTCAACACCTCCTTGGAGATTTTTGACATGGCTTAAACGTCTCCTATGGGTCAGGTTAAATCTGGCATTTGTATCGGGCATTTACAGTTCGAGCTTTTGGTACAATGGCAAATGATTCCAACAATTGGTATCAAAGCCTTGGGTCACGGGTTCGAGTCTCCCTTCAATGGGTGTTGAAGGCTCAGCCGTTGTTGAGGGGGAGATTGTTGACTTGGTAGTCAGCACCTCCTTGGAGATTTGTGACATGGCTTAACTGCCTCTCGTGGGTCGGATTAAATCTAGCATTTGTATCGGGCTTTGACAGTTCGAGCTTTTGGTGCAACGGCAAATGATCTCAACACAATTCTATCCTCTCCAAGAACATATTAGCATTGGAATCTCATGTTGAAGCAGTAGTCCAAGTTCAATTGACAGAGTATATGATCGGCCTGCAAGTGATGCTATAGGAAGTGTGAAGAACCGAAAAATGCTGAGAGGGGGAGGGGTTGAATCAATATTTTAAGAAAACTATGGAGATAAACAAATTGAGAATGCAAGTACAAGCAAGGAGACAAGACACAGATTTTTTCTCATGTGGAAAACCCAAGATGGGTAAAAAACCACGGCTTCACTAAACAAATGGGCTACAACCCTTTACATCTAAGAGCTACAACTCTTCACATACACTTTGCTGAACAGGCTCCAACCTGTCTAAAAAGGCTACAACCTTCCCTTTAAAGTTGATATATGAAACACAGAACAAATGTAAGTTCTTTGTCTTCACAAAAACGTAAAGACGCTCAGAGATTTGCAGACCCCCTTAACTCAAACTCATATCCAGAGACTGACTTCGAAAAACTTCAGTCCTTCATTGGCAAACAAGAATCTGAACACGATTTAATACATGCTCCTTGCTTTCATACTGCTGCACAAAAAGAACATCCTTGCTGTAGGTTACACCGACTGTAGCATATACTGGTAAGATTTTTATGTGTGTCTATAAAACACACTGTAGTCACAGTTTCAATTAGATTTTTAACACTCCTCCTTTCATTTCTTACTTTGATATTCCTTCAAGTATTTCTCATAGGCGACAGCTTTCACTTCTTTTCTTGTTTACCAACCTTCATGACACACAGGACAGAGTTATGTATTTTAGACACCAAACACTCAAAAATTTCTTAAGGTTCCTTCGCTTGTCTCTGTTTTTAATACCACTATACCTTTGTGACACTTAAAAACTTAACATTCTTCACCCCGAAAATTCCCTTTCAAAACAAATGAAGATTTGAATACTCCTTATACCTGGTCACGTTTTACTGCACATTCAAAAACGTTTTTCTGCCCGCAATGAGTCTAGAATGATCTCTCATTCGACCGAACTCAAACAACCTTTCTTTTGACACATATCTCACGGGACTGTATATTTTAGACTCCCCAAAAACAAAGACTTATGAAGATCGTTTTTGTGTCCCTCACCGCTCTCGGCTGAATCTCTGTGTCACACTCATAACGCGACCCTCTGTCTTTTCAACGGAAACTCCCTGTCGAGCTTGATGATTAAGCATGCCCTCTCGTTGCTGGCTGATTACTCACCCGGCTGCAAGCCCATCATGTTCTTTTTTTAAAAAACTGTGTTTTTCTAAATACGGTTCGATGATCCTCTGCTTAAAAAAACAGTACACACTCCCGATAAAACTCTAAAAGAAACGGCACACCGGTGAATAAAAATCGACCTGCAGTTCTTCCATAAAATTTAGTTGATATGTATCATCTTTTTCAATATCATAATCACACTTCTTTTCACCACTGCAAAAAGCCAAGTTCGCTTTCTTTCCTTAACGTTTTCAAAAGACACTCATTGCCAGTCTCACTTACACTTGTCGAGATACAACAACATGCTATGTTTTTTGTGCAGCGCCCCTGCAAACATGCATTATATGATGATTACAATATTCACATCTACATTTTTTGGAACTATTGAAATCATCCGCACTTGGCATCTTGGAGCTCTGTTCTGGTGTGGCAGTTTCAAACACAGCAGAGGACATTATTGTTCTTTTAAACCAACATTCTTCAGTTACAAAAAGCAAGTGTCCTTATACACAGCACACAAAAAATGCCAAGTGTGAGAGCATGCTGCGAAGAGACATAGTAAGCCAAATAGATCTCAACAGAGCAGGTGTCACGCAAGGAGGCAACCTGAACTATATCAGATGACAAAAACACAACAAAGTGATGTGGAGCAACAAGAAGGATGTCCTACAGGAGGAGATCACATATGCAGAATTCATGCAAAAAGAGTGCTGGAGGTCTGTAAGCAATAAAGATAGAGCAACAAGGAGGTAGATTTGCACGCAAGAGGAGCAAGGAGGCATTCAAGCATAAACAGAGTCATATTCCTGCAAGTTGTATGTGGAGACGGCTGTTTCTGACCCTCATAATTAATAAGATAATAACTAAAGAAAGATAGTGTATCCCACAGTTTTTTTCATCTCTCCCATATGTTTTTCCTTACTAACATGAGTAATACAATTCAAACAATAAAAACTTGTTTTTGTTTACATTGTTATAAGGTGAATTGCCTTCATAGAAATTATAAATGAACATGACACAGAATAGCATATAGTTTAAATTATGGAAAGTCTCAGAAATAAATATAGTTGGAAAGACCCTTGAGGCAAGGCAAGCTAACCATGTATTGCTGGTACATATCTGATGAAGCCATAGGTCGATTTGATGGCGAGACAAGTGGCTCCACAGGATTCCCTTTTGCCGTAGATTCTACATCTGTAACTGCATGTGCATGTCCATCTGCTCTCCTCACAGACTGCTTAACAGCACGAGCAATCTTTAATTTAGGTTTTCGTGTTTCACTCGATTTCACAGCACTAGCTTCTGAGGCAAGTTGTTTCCTAAAAATGATAATTAAGTTAGAATTTCTTAGCAAAACGTGTACATGAGAAATCTAAACCAGAGCTATGCTAAAATGCCACTAACAGTGTGAATGACATATCATTTAAGTATATTCACAAAAATAATCTTAAATTTCAAATGTATGTAACACAAAGCATCAGGCAGAATTAGCACTTTCACCTGGTGAGATAAGCATGAACAGCATGAGCAAATCCTGGCTTATACGAGAACAACAGACCTCGTAATGGCTTCCCATCAATATTAGATTCAATAGTATATCCATAATGAAAAACATCAGTTATTTTTGCTTCAAAAATCTTCTCTTCAGGAGGCTTGAACTGAAGTAAGGAAAATTTTTCTGGACCTGCATTTCCAAATCTAGAATAAGTCATATAATATTGCCTTCCGATCACTTGATTGACCCCTACAATGTAAAACTTTTATATGCCAACACCAAACTGTAAGGAAAAAAATTAAGAATCTAAAAGAAATACTAATCTGGCATTATGAATCCCAGATTACATCATTCTAATGCTCCATAAAGAAGTGTATAGGAAAAAAATAAAACAAATTATGAAGTTGTTTCTGTATAGAAATCAAATAAACTGCATCCAACTTTCCATAACACAATGATGGAAGAAAAGAATCCTTTAAATCCGAGCCAACCTCCTTATGAAACAAATTTATCTTGCACAATAAAAACAGAAAAATATCAGACAAGCAAAGTACTTGAAAAACTTCTTGAAAAAAATAGGGTTAACGTCCACTGCATATGATATATGCATGGTTTTATGCAAAATCATATGTATGACCTATTCATAGTGAAAGCATGTTTACTTATGTTGTGGGGAAGCATAAGGGATTAAGGGGCTAGTAATTAATACATCTAAAGGTGAGATGTGATTATGTGCCTGGTTTCAGCAGCACCCAGAATTGGATTGGCATTAACTTCTTTTTACCTTTGATAGGAGATCCAAAAAGTAATACAAGGAATGATACAATAATGAAGGAGAAGCCAGACACAAACCACTAAACATAGAGTGGCAAGAAGCTAAGAGGCATTCACTATAATAGTAGGTTTCTTAAGTGAAGTTGGTGAAAACACATAACTTAGTGGTTAAATGACCGCTAGGTCTAAGAAGGGCTGTGATTCTTTTTCTATGTGTATAGCTTCACTATAATAGGAAATTGCGGATGTTGTGCTTTTTCAATTATAGAAGGCTCACTATTACTGATGGCATCTTCATGCCCAAACTGTGAAGAAATCCAGAGTTACATCTCTTTCAATACCAAAATTCAGCCCTTTAACATAATCCACAGACTACAAGGAGCAAAGAGTTTTTTCCTAAACCAGTGTGCTCTGTAGGGTATCAAATTTGTTTGACAACTACCTCAAAGTGACATGCAATAATATCGTTAAGTTTATAAGAATCTAAGCCTATGCAAAAAAGATGCTGACCCTTTTGAAGAATGTGAAATAATACAAAACACTAGTATTCTTTATGCCAATTACGCTTAATTGTTTTCTCCATAGATGGGAAACTCGGACTCGGCAAAAACTCGCCAAGCCCAAAAAAATCGGGAAAAATTCGACCGGAACTTTAAAAACTGCTTAAATTTAATTAGAAATGCATTTATTTTGCAAAATTCAATGAAAAGATGCATCCAATGAGTTAATTAACGAGAACAAAAAAGAAACAAGCTGAGTTTAGATATATATAAACGCAAAGTGGTTACAAGACCGCATTCTCATGCGGAATGCTGATGGCTGGAAGCAAAATAGTAAATAGTATCTATAAAAGTAAAAGTAAATACATCATTACAATTACATCTTTCTCTTCCCATCTCTACTAACAAATAAGGGAGAGGAACTACAGGGTCTAGTCTTAGAAGTAGAACGTTGCACTGGGCATGACTGTGCCTCCACTCAAATCCACCTCCAATACTTTGCAATCACCTAGCAAGGGCTTGGAAGGCTCTTTTTCTCCTCCACTCACAAACCAAATTGCTGCAAACAAAAAACAATAACCAAAAATGCCACTTTTTGCATTCTAACACAGGAGGACAAGCGCAGGAGAGTTTTTCCAAAAAACTCTGCGAGTTTTTCCTGCAAATTTTTCTTTGGAAAACTTGCCCTGCTGAGAAACTCGGCAAAAATTTGGGACTCGGCGATTAGTCCAACTATGGTTTTCTCCTCCCCTATGGCAGACTCAAAGTTCTAATAAATATTAGCTTGCCCAAGATTGCATATGAAGAAAGCTGCCATTTTACACAAGGATACCTAAATTTAACGATTTTTGAGACCACCAGTGCTTTAAGAAATAGATAGGCTAAACTGTCCTAAATATGATAGTTAAAAGTATCAAATATTGTTGATCTCTAGACTAGAGAAAAGGATGGGTAATGTGGGATGACCATGCAAAGGTGAACTCATGAGAGACAAGTGAGATAAGATAAATTTATTAATGTCCAACAAAAGACCACAACGGGTCAAAGGGACTGTCGAAAACAAAACAAGAGGCCTGCCTACAACAAGGACACCAAATGGCACCCGAAGGAAAACAACTACAACAAGAGAAAATAAGCAACAACAAAAAAAAGGAAGAGGGGGAAGGGGCCCAAACAAGACCCCAAAACTCCACTACAAAACCGGAGCAGCAAAGAAGTATCCCAAGATAGAAGGATAAGTCGAAGAACTAGAAGAGTGCATAGAATGCCTCTGAATCTTCCTAGATGAGGAAGAAGAAAGTTGTTGCTAGAAAGAGCTCCTCCAAGGTCTCACAGATCTGGAATGACTAGAAGGGGGACCAAGCTGACACTTGGTACCATGCACAGTTTGATGACCTCGGAAGGAGGTCATAAGCTGACAAGACTGTGTACTAGCAGGATGTTGGAGCTGGAGATAATGGTCCCAATGTTTGATGCCTCCTAGAGATAAAGAGTCAAACATCTCTAATCAGTGAACCTGAAAAAGGTGGAGAAAGACTAAGCATCCCTAGAAAGGCAGTAGAACCACCCACAGATCTTGTAGAAAATAGGAAACCTGAAGATGAAGTGCTCCTTTGTCTCAATCTTCCCAATGTCACATAACCGGCAGGTTCTCTCTATCAATTTAATGATCAGTCTGAATGCGAAGCCATTGCGAGCCCACTCTAAAGGAATCAAGGGGGATTTGGAAAGAGTGCAACCAATGGTGGGATAAGTAAGAAGGGTAGACAATGAGTCTGTCATTCAACTCTGAAAAGTGCTCAGCATGAAATGCCATCTTGGGGCAAAGACCCCCATGAGAATTAACCCAAGTAGTGTGAATGAACAGTCTGTATATGTTTGTTCTGATACACTTGTTCAACTCCTATCTAGGTGGGAGGTGGTGAGGTGTGTCAAGAGAATACTGGAAGGGAGGGAGACAATCTATCTCAATCCCAACATACCCAAGGAGGGTTGAAGCCTCAGCATACCAACCATGAGCCCTACCTGAAGAAACAAAGGCAACAATAGACGCAGATGAGCAATATGGGAGGTAGGAGTACTGTTGACGGCCCACACTAGAACCGGTAAAACCACGAAGACGATGCAAGAACCAAACAAGATCAAAGATGGCCCCAAGTTTAAAGGGGTGAGCCCCAAACTCTAAGGATAATATTAAGTCAAATAGACTGCTTGCACCTAATGATGCCCCAGAGAAGGAGAATCGAAAACCTACTCAACAAAGGCCCAGTCAGACTCTAATAAGGACAGCCCCCAAATCACAAAACCATAAAGCACAGTAGGTTTCATCAAAGAATCCATGAGAGTCATCTTGGACACAGTGTCCTAGAAGTGATGTTGGAAGCACTATCTCTCAAGAAGAGCCAAAGAACCATAACCCTTGTTGATGCGCAGCTGGAGGGGGGGTCTTAAGCTACACCGGGGGTTGGAGAACTTAACCCCCAGATAAGTGTAAGAGGAAGAAATCTCAACCTCAGCCCCTCTAAAGAAAAAATGAAGATGAGAAGTCTTAAGACAATTGAAAACCATCACCTTAGTCTTCCCCAAATTAACAATCAACTATCGTAAGTCACAAAGGCTTTAAGACCATCAAGTTGTCTCTATAATCCCTCTAGAGAAGAGGCAAGAAGAAACATCATCAACAAGAGCAAGATAGAAACCAAAACCTGGTGGAGAAGGCAACCATCATCAGTGTGAGTGTTCCCGAAGAAATCCCTACATCTCATCAATGTAAATGTCAAAAAAGGTAGGGGACAGGAGGCGGCCATGTTTAACCCCAATAGTACTCCTAATGAAATCCAACAAACTCCCTGGGGTCCTAAGGCGAACAAGGACATTCTCATAAAATATCATAATACCTGTCAAGAGAGTCTGAGATATGCCAATGTCATGAAGTCTCTGAAAAAGGGTCATCCCTGAAACAGAGTCAAAGGCTTTGCGGAAGTCACAAAGCAACAGTAAACCCAGTAAAACTTCAAAGAGTGATGTCAAGCCTCCTCAATAATGCTCTGAAGGGTCACAATATGGTATGTAGTCTGATAATCTTGCCTAAAACTGGCTTGCCCTCTAGCCTAGATACAACGCTAATCCAACTTTCTGGATAGAATGTTGTGCAAAATTGTAGCATAGAGTTTAGAGGTGTAACCAACCATAACAGTCCTATAATTGTTGAGGTCAGACATCGGGCTTGATTTATGAATCGAATGAATAATGTGGTGGGATGAAGAGGGAGGAAACCCTATACAAACCACTAGGTTGAATAGGTTGGATAAGTAGGAGCCCAGGATGGTGAAGCCATGTTTGAAGAACTCAACTTGAAACCCCTTCTCATCAACCACCCTATTGTTCTATCTACTTCCATGATGTTAATGTAGGTGAAAAGGTAGCAATGGGGAGGGAGGGGGAGGTGATGTGGATGGGGGGCTGGTCGGGGATATCATAAAGTGAGGAAGATATGGGAGACCAGAGACTTTTGGTTCAAGTCGGCGGGGAGGGGAGAGCGGCGGGGGAAAAGGGTGCGCCCCACTACGTTGACTAGGTTGGATAACTAGGAGCCCAGGATGGTGAAGCCATGCTTGAAGAACTCTGCTTGAAACCCCTTCTCATCAACCACCCTATTGCTCTATCTACTTCCATGATGTTCATGTAGGTGAAAAGGTAGCAATGGGGAGGGAGGGGGAGGTGATGTGGATGAGGGGCTGGTCGGGGATATCATAAAGTGAGGAAGATATGGGAGACCAAAGACTTTTGGTTCAAGTCGGCGGGGAGGGGAGAGCGGCGGGGGAAAAGGGTGCACCAAAAGGACTTGGGGAAATGAGTAAGAGAGGCCCGAAGGGCTCTTCTATGCTAGGCAATGAAGAGGCATTTTTTGTAATGGAGAAGATGGCAATAGGAGGTTTTCAACCTAGAATAAGAGGGGTGGTGATGGGTGAAAGTAGAGCGCAAAGCCCTGTGGTGTGTTTTGCATTCCTCATCGTACCATTTGTTCATAGTGTAGATGTTCTTCGGCTTAGAAGGGGGGAAACAGATTGAATGGAGAGACAAAGGAGAGCATGGTCAAGGAGGTGGGGGTGACAGAGAAGTGGCGAATGGAAGAAATGGACTAGCTGGAAAGAACATATTCAACCACACTCGCCCCACCACAATGAGGTTTGTAGGTGAAGAAGCAAGAGTTGAGGAAGCAAGATAACCCATTCAGAACCGCAAGATCAAAAGAATCCCAGAGCTGAATAAGGTGCCAGCCATACTTCATAAAAGGCCCTGAAGCGTCATCTAAAGATCTCTGAAGCCCCAAAAAGGTCAGATCCATGTCCTCTTTGCACATAGTATCTGTGGACCGATTGTGAAGGGGAGTCTAAGCCACCCGAGTCTTTGCATTAAAGTCGCCAAGACTAATTACATCCTCGGTAGCATAAAATTGAGAGATGCTATCGTACAAGTCAAGAATATGGGTCACCGTTGGGACTAATATGGACAGCATAACCAAAAGAGGCTGGCGGGAAGTAGCAAACACCAATGAAAATGTCCCTAAGACGGGAGGCATCATGAGAAGGCCAACTATATGAGTTTCAACTGACACAAGGCAATGTTTTGAGAATTCGATTCTTCAGTTCTAAACATGGCTAATTTTAAAAAAATTCAATGAAGCACCAGAAGATCAATGAAAACTTCAAGAGTCAACGATTGCATCATGAATAAATTGATTGAGTTTGAAACTTTGTTTAGGATGTTGCATACAAAGAAAGTATGGGTGAACAAGATATCAGAACTAGAAATGGTTCACAATGATTACCTTCCTATGAAGATGCATGAATATATTTCTTAGAATGTAAGCATGCTAGTGGGTTTTGTCTTTGAAAGGCATGCTCTCATTTTTTAACCTTCAGAAATAATGGCCTGCCCTTTTTCAATGTCCTCTTAGAGTGTTGACAAGTACAAAACAAAGTGGGCCTAAGAGATCGTAAAAACTTCTCAATATTTAATAATTATCAAACCAAGCATTATAGAAACAAAGAAAGTTAGGAAGGAAGAAATAAATTATATTGATGCCCATGGATGAGTAAAACAGGGTCAATGGTACCAAGGTTTATCATAGAACCAAACTAATAAAGTAAAAAAGACAAAATAAAGTTGAACTACTCTTTTCCAAAACATGCTTACATAAGCTTGCACACTTTGGCCATATTTTCCTTCAAATGATGCCATTGCACTTGCTTTTGTTCATCACAAATCAACAAGATTATCCTAGAACCAAACTAATAAAGTAAAAAAGACAAAATAAAGTGGAACTACTCTTTTCCAAAACATGCTTACATAAGCTTGCACACTTTGGCCATATTTTCCTTCAAATGATGCCATTGCACTCGCTTTTGTTCATCACAAATCAACAAGATTATCCTAGAACCAAACTAATAAAGTAAAAAAGACAAAATAAAGTTGAACTACTCTTTTCCAAAACATGCTTACATAAGCTTGCACACTTTGGCCATATTTTCCTTCAAATGATGTCATTGCACTCGCTTTTGTTCATCACAAATCAACAACAATTGTGTTTGAAACAAGGCCTTGAAATTTTCCTGCTTGGATGGTAGTGGTACAAAATCTCCAAAGGGTGAACATAACTTTCATACCATGTGAGAGCATGTCCAAACAACTTCAATCATGCAAAGGAAATTTGTTGATCCAAAGACATCTTGAGAAGGCTTAAATAGACTTCCATCTATGAAAACCATTGATTGAGTTTGTCTGCATTAATTTCATCATCCCACACAACTCTTTTGAAATCTCTATCTTTTCTATCAAGGCCAGCATCATTCTCTCAAGCCTATCAATCTTCTCTTCAACATGCCTAATCCTTGCAACATCTGATTTCAACCTTCTGAATCATTTGTTTCCATCATCCCCTACAATACTCACCGTCCTCACTCTTCTCAACCAAACTCTTTCTACTCTATATTGAGCTCAAAAGGCACCAGATTTGATTTTTCACTTAACACCATGGATGGCATACAATTGCGCAACTTGCAACTATCAATCCCAAAGGAAATTACCACTCTGATACTGCACGATCTGGACCGACATCCTAGTGATGCATCATTAATGGATTCCTAATTAGCACTAGCTCTACAGAGAAAACTGGGCTTATAGGATTTTAAGTTGATTTAACACACCCATAGCAGCATTTTAATGTGTACTAAAACTTAACCCAACAATGGAATAGATAGAACAACCAACTAAGCAACGTACAAACAGAAAACACAGTCACATAACACAATAGTTCATCAGGGAAACCGGAAAGGGAAGAAAAACTCTATAAGCATGCTTGTAGGCTTGTAGCATCTCACTCACAAATTAGTGTCATTACATGGAGAACCTGCCACCAATACGGTATTATCGGTTTGTGAAACAGTAATACAGACTTTTCTATCCGCTCTCTGCACTTGCACTCCACAAGAACCCTGCAACACTTCCTGATTTCTCTCCACAGGGCCACGAAAGTGCTTTTCTCTACACTCAACTCTTTACATTCATATAGGAATGTGAAATAGAAACAAAGGAAGGTCAAGAGACACTCTCTTGAATGTTTTTTCAAAATTACTTTATTTTTAACCCATTGAAAAGGTCTGTTGGACGTGTCAGCAGCATATCAGCAGATTTAGGTGAAGTAAAGTAATTATATAGTCCAATAAGTTTCCCAAACTGACCAATAATTATCTATATGTTAAACACCACACATGGAAGACAAGTCACACCTTTAACTAGCCTCTAACAAGTGGAAAATATGTCAAATAGTCAAAAAAATATTGGTTGTTGTATTCCTTCGTCAATACATATCCTCAACTTCTGATGGCCATAATTTTGCATACGGACTCGAAACAAAATGTTTTTTTTTCCAAATCACACTACTTTCAAAGAGGAATCCAAACATGTAAAAATTTCCGATTGCACAATTAATAACTGTTTTGATGTCTACAATAATCTTTAAATTAATAAGTCTAACAGTGACCCCAATGGTACAACTTCTTCCATGATGCATTGTCAAGCATTCCAGACTCACAAGTATCTCATAAGGTCTTGATCCATGAAGTGCATTTGAAATAGGAAGGTCTTAAAATAGCAAAAAGGTCTATAGGCGGGTGCCCTACAAAGAGAAAAATCAAGCTTTGCTGTGGTTTCTACAGAATCACTCTAAGAGTCTAAACCAAAGTCTAACGTCTACTATCAAACTGGTTCACCTCATTCTCTTTAGCAAAGAGCAACTAACATGCACACTACCAATTAAACCATTAGGTGTATCCTCCACTGGCCACAAAATTAACTCTGAACTGAAAAGCACAGAGATGGAATATAACAAGCAAACTAGGCTTAAAGAGGTACAGAGAAAAACTACAATCTAAATTTTCTCTTCAATGAAAAAAATGTTTATTCCCATTCTTGCACCATGGACTAAGAAAGAATGCAACAATACAATAAAAGATAAATGTGAATATATGAACACATCATCCATTCAAACGAGCAAATGCAAATAGTGATCATATCAGAAATGAAACAAAAATTTATACCCGCATTGAAATAATTGGGAGATGGTGCTGGCAAGATTGGTCTAGGCTTGATTTCATGCTTAGGTATATCCCTCTCCTTTTCAGGATCATTTGATGAGTTTTGGTGCTCTTGCCTTTTTCTTTTCAACTCTTTCCTCAAAGAAAATTTCTCCGGCTTTTGCTCTTCCTGTCCATTTTCTGTTGTCATCTCTGAACTCACAAGACAAGGAATATCAACAAGCAATAATAAGACACAATAAGTGTCTAAAACCAACACAAAACACACTTTTGCAAACTGGAAATGGATGCACCACACATTGCACTAGCACTCCATGATATTCAAAATAGAAAGGAAAAATACATAACAGGCTACAAAAAGCACCAGATAGAAGAATTGAGCATAGCTATAAATAACCACATGGAAAAAATAAACTAACAACAACATGAAACAACATACTGCATGCTACAAAAAACAAAGTTCCAAAAATGACACTATAAGGATTACACAAGAATAACATAAGCAAATAATGAAATACCTGTGTCCAAATAGTACATGTCATCAAGAGCCTCTAAGTTTTCATTGCACCCTCCAATGAAGGCAAGAATACCCCTTTTCAAGTCCAAACAATCTCCTGCCATAGAAAATCTTGCAGAAGGTCCCTGGCCCATGGCTGTCACCTTTGTCCACACCCCACTTTCTGCATCAAAGTGAAGATCAAAGAAAGCAACTTATCGGTATAAGCAATTTGATAAAGCAAAGAAAAGAATCGAAGTTAAAAAATCATGAACTTGCTCCTAAAATAGCAAACAAAGTTAGGTGAGCACTTGGAATTTCAATGAAATTGGTCAAAATGGTTCATTAGTTGATATTTAAATGCTAATTAAAGCAAATGAACAATGCTGATGTAGTGCTTATCTTCTGAATTGACATAGTTAATAACTTGATAAATTAATTTCAGAAATTTATGTGGAAAATTGACCAAAAGAAGAAACTACAGGTCCAACCCATTTTTCCTTTAACTGGTGGAAGTCATCTGATTTGAATGACATTGTCATAAACGATTAAAGTGAGTTAGACTTGTACATGATTGAATAATAGCTTGAATGATACTGTAGAGGCCATCTTCTATCTCTTGAGTTGGATATTCTCTCTGACATTTTCTGTAGAGGTTGCCTCCTCACAAGACTTAGATTGTCATACGGACTCTGCATGTTCAAGCAACCCTTCCAGTACAAAGGATTACAAACATAAGTAAACAACATAATTTTCTTCGCTCCACTATTATAACTTAAAACACCTGGACCTTATTAATTTGTTAAGTAAAGAGAAGAATTTTGAAGTAAATATATCTAGCAGCAAAGTTCAACCAGTATACCCCGAGGATGCATCCCCAAGGTTTTAGAGGCATCCCCTCAAATCGAGACATCACAGAGATGGTGGGATGGCAAAGAAATGCCCCCCCATTTTACTGGGTGCTAGGGCTCCAATAGATGGTCATATCCATGATGCCCTCATTGAGCAAGGTGGTATCTAGGGACATCCCTCTATTGGGGGGCATGCCCAAGGATGCACTACCGTCCTTAGGACTTCCAAACATTCCTCCCTCAACCATCTTAGGAAAATCAGGGCATATCAGAAATCAAAATTGAAAAAATAGCAATTTTAATTTAAAAAACTGAAAAAGTAAACATGCTAAACCATTGAGTCTCTCTGACATGGAGGATGATGAATAAAATAACATGGTACCAAATCAAAGTAGCAGAAGTCGAGAAGTGTTATGTCGACAAAGATTTCAAATTAAGGCATTTCATGACAATTTCGAAACAATTTAAAGGCCGCACGAACAAAATCTCCCAACTCAGATTTAAAGCTGTTAAGTTTGTGAGATCGAATACAAATGTAATAATACTGCTATTGTCTATGTATCTTCCAAATGCATTGATCCCAATGATTTATACAGGGCAATGACAAGAAGAGGCATGTCCCTTCATGGGACATGTCTATTCATTAGTCTGATTTATTAATTAACTAAATAATTATTATAAGATTTAACTTTATATATATATATGTATATTAATATATAAATAATATAAATTATTATATATATTAATATATATAATATATATGTGTAGTAAATCATTTCTCATAATAATTAATAATCTCATTTATTTATCTGACCGATGCTACAAACATCAACACTCCCTCTTAGCTAGGGAAGATAAAATCTATCCAACACTTATAGCATCAAGTATATGATGGAAGTAATAGAAGCATTAATTTATGATGTAATCAATAGAAACATAGTCCCAAGGTGCGGATTTCCTTCATCGGCGATTCTATTTACAAGCACTCATGATATTGGCCTGCAGAATATCAAGTGCTCAGAGTAATGGCCTATCAACATCAAGTCATATGATGTTCACCAAGTACTCAACAAATGTCCATAGATAATGTGCACTATCTATAACTTATCGTGATCTGTTTCAGCCATCACATGATGTCTATCACAATAGAATATCATGGCTAGTTTAAGGAACTCAATCCTCTATGCAAGATATATCACCTGACTCGTGGATATGGTCTGAAGTCAATAATGCAGGTCGATTACAATATAACTGTGAATATTGGTTAGTATCTTCATTTGATCTATGAAGGATCGACATATAAGAATATATTGAGACAGATAGATAATCAAATGAGAAATAATATATTTCTTATTTGATTCTTTATCTGATCAAAAGCTATTTATTTCAACACTCCCTCTAAGCTAAGGAATATAAAGTGTAATGAAGATAATATCAATATTTTTTCAAACGAGAGATTAACATTTATAATGGATCACATTTCTCATGATGACATTGTTATCACATGTATATATATACCACATAAATTGTGAATATATAACTTGGTAATTGGTATAACATATTACTTAATGCGTGGCATGAAGTATCACCTAACATGTGATACCTAATTTTACATATCACCTAGCATGTGATATGAAGAATCACCTTAACTCGTGATACCCAATTTTATATATCACCTAGCATGTGATATGAGGAATCACCTTAACTCGTGATACCCAATTTTATATGTCACCAAACATACTGATATGAGGAATCACCTTAACATGTGATACCTAGTTTTACATATCACCTAACATGTGATATGAGGAATCACCTAATAGGTGATACCTGGTTTTACATATCACCTAACATGTGATATGAGGAATCACCTGACACGTGATACCCAGTTTTACATGTCACCTAACATGTGATATGAGGAATCACCTGACACGTGATACCCAGTTTTACATATCACCTAACATGTGATATGAGGAATCACCTGACACGTGATACCTAGTTTTACATATCACCTAACATGTGATATGAGGAATCACCTGACACGTGATACCTGATTTTCATATCACCTCAGATCGTGATACAAGGATATAGTAAATTGAGAACATTACATTCCCCTTACATATAACCCTATTATGGTATGTGCACTGACATATCAAAAGTCTACCATAACGAATCTCCATTACAAGATCGTCACCTTGTAACATCAAATACAAGTGTTCATTGTCTAAGAGATCGTCACCTCTCAGAAATGTACACAGGATGGATGAGCCCATAAAGTCACACATTTGACAAAAGAAGTTTACACATAAAACATCTTTATCAATACAAATCAAAATTTTATATTTCAACCATACCAAGATTCTTCCTAAAGTGATCAACTTTCACCTTGGGAGTGGTTTGGTAAGAATATCTGCTGTTTGATCGCTTGCATTAATATACTCCAACTGGACCACATTTCTTCCTACCATGTCTCTTACATAGTGATAAGGAATCTCTATTAAAAATAATGGATCACTGATGCTGAAATTTCATCCTAAGAATCACAGTCCTCTAACTGTTGATCACTCAAGAACCCATCTAGACACGGTCAGCTCCCTCTGAATCAAGATTCTCAAATGTCCACAGATGCAGATCCTTTAGTTGCTCTCTCTGAAGCTCAAGATCGTGCATCAGCCTCTTGACCTCTTTTCCCAAGGTTGTCTATAATGGATTGTCAAACTCATTCTGAATCTTTGAGTACTAACATCAACATTTAACCTTCTCATCCAAGGTTTCCTCTGATGGTATCAGACTTCTTCTGAATGTGATATCAACCTTATGACCTTCTCATCCAAGGTTGCTTCTAATAGATAAAGTGTCAGACTCCCTCTGAATATTAATTTTCCTCTTTAAAGAAGTAAGCCATAGTCTGTATGTATTCTTCTTCTTGGGAAGATAACTCAACTCAATGCTACTGCTGGATGTGACTCCATACATTTCTTCATTACATAAGATTTTGGCCAGTGGGTACAGATGTCTAGATTCCCGATTGTCAGTTCTATGTCCATGTTGTCTACTTTTGCACTGAATAGTCATAAGGCTACCAACTCACATTGGCTAGCATTATAGTAGCTTAAGATGCGTTTTGATCTTTTTCAAGGCCACAACATTAACACTCCCTCTTGGACTTGAGGGGAAAAAAATGTCGATAAGGATCTCTCAAGATGTATGGATTGCCTCGATCGGCGATTCTATCCACGAGTTCCCACTACTATGATCTTAGAAGTGTTTCACCTTCAATAGTGAACTCCCTCTCAATCCATATGATCAAGTTTGTCACAAGTTGACTGAATCATCTTCTCTTCGATCTATCCATGACACCCTCAGCGGGATTGACAACTACCACAGCACCATCAAGAAAAGAAAAAAAAAGCAAGAACGGCTATCATCTTGTCGAAAAGTTAACATGGCTAGGGAAATCCATGACAATGAAGAGGTAGGATAAGACATTACTGTCCTCCAAAACAATCGACATGGGAACTACCTTGATAGAAATCTAGCGCTCCCAAGTGTCGGTGTACCTCAAATGCTTCTCACTGTGAACATCAAAAAATAGAAATGTGATGGGTTTTCTGTCATGTTACAGGAGTGACCTTATCCACAATTTGAAAATTCTCCCAGCTAGAGAACACAAAATACTTTGTAGCTGTTAAAGTCTTTAACCTCCAATATGAGTAAATGGTATATATCTGTGCACCAATTTCTTCAACATTTGAGGAATAATGACATTCACAATACATTCTGAATCATTCCAGCAAAGGTATAGAGCCCACACAATCCTCCTCAAAGTTGTCCCCTCAAGCACAATTCTACAAGTGTTAGGTGTCCTGTTCCTCTTGTTGCCAACTTAGAATCAATGTTGTATATAACCAGACTCCTTTGTCTATGCCAAAATTCTATTACAGAAGTGAAGCCATAGAACTCTTTGATTGGTTTCGTCGAACAACACTTTGCACTCCACTGGAATGCCACAAATTTTAACAAAGAAAGAACTGAAAAAGAAATGCCACAGATTGCAACAAAAATACTCAACCATTCATGGAGGACTCAGAACTGACAACCATGATCAATTCCTAGCCATGTTTTATAGGCAAGGTTGAAAACAGGTTCTTTTTGCAAGGTCTTCAATAAATTTATGAGCAGCTACATTCAGAAAGACTGCCCCAATACAAAGGAAGATCCCACAAAAGAATAGGGTTGCAGTCACCACAATTTGAAGAGCCGCATAGGAAATGGGGAGAGCCCCTGAAGATCCACCGCTTGCACAAACCGCTTCCCTAATTTCTGCTTCAAAATATTTTCTTTGCCCTGACTCAATATACCTGATATGTGTGTTGAGTACCCTGCATAGCATGTATTCCCACATCCATTGTGATTTTGTCTGTAGCCCGTTCACGTCACCTCCTCCGTGCTGTGTACAAACAAGTAACGACATTTATGAAGAGAGCCCTCACACAGTGAATAGATTGTGCAATTCGAGCCACACACAGAACTCGGCTCTCCCTACTGCATACAAACCTGACAGGACCCTTGTTTACTAAAGTTCATCTCCGGCTCACTACACATTCGACCCCAACAATATTCTGGTGCCAAAGAATCTTTGTCAACGACATTCCCTATAGTCAGACGCCCATCCACATTGATGTGGCTCAAATTAGGAGATATACATGCGGCTATGATAGAATTTCTTTTGAATGAATACCAATCATTCAATCTCTGGAAACCACAATAAAGAAAATGTTGCTCTACAAATATTACGCCCAGAAAGATTTAACTTCCATTTTGCTTAGTCATCTTAACAATATTCTCTTGTCACTAGATCCCAAACACCAATGTGGACACAATATTAATATTGCAACTGATTTGCCAGACAACCAAATGAAGTCTCGATGGAGCCACGATAGGAATATATAAGTTCCAAAAAATATTTGTCACAATGTAACTATGTTCGTCAAAAGATATATATCGCCACTTCAAAGAGATTATATATATTTGCAGCCCGACTATAATCTTGGTATGTTTGTCGAACCATTGTAAATGTTCTCGAACTTTGGTAATCTGCAACCGCAAGTATGAAAAACTATGCCTTCTAGCCAAACCCGATATCGGGTATATCTTGTATAGCCCTTGGACAGTCATCGTGCGTTGAACAATCAGTATGAATACTTAGAAAACTCTATACGTCCCTATTCCAGTCGATAACAATGTCTTTATTCACAGGAAATATTAATCCTCTCTTATTTGCACCGTAAGTTTGCAAACTAAGAATTTGCCTGAACCTCCTCAATCCTTCACAATTTCAAAATCGAAGAGTCGCTTACTCCTCTATCTCAGTGGCCAGCACATGAGGAACAAACCGACCCAGAATCAATGAAGGCGGCAACCACAATGATGTCAAGGATCACAAGATATACACTGTCACTTATTACCTTCAACCAATTACTGCAACTCGACAAAATGTAAAGCAAGGTAGTCCCAATCACTATTCAGAATAATATAGTTTGAACATGGAGATAAGAAATGATCTCACGTACTTAATGCTCTGATACCATGTTAAGTTTGTGAGATCAAATACAAATGTAATAATACTGCTATTGTCTATGTATCTTCCAAATGCATTGATCCCAACGATTTATACATGGCAATGACAAGAAGAGGCATGTCCCTTCATGGGACATGTCTATTCATTAGTCTGATTTATTAATTAACTAAATAATTATTATAAGATTTAACTTTATATATATGTATATTAGTATATATAATGTGTAGTAAATCATTTCTCATAATAATTAATAATCTCATTTATTTATCTAACCGATGCTACAAACATCAACAAAGGCTATCACTTGTGATCTCTGTGCATAATTGATACCTGTAAGCAAATTCAAAGACCACAAAGACCAAAGCTCGGAGAATTGGAAACAAATTTATGCAAAACACTCGGAATCGTTCACAAAGGTCCAAGTAAGTGTTCAAACCAATGTTCCTAAAAATAGCAAGGGTTGTAATAGATTTTTCTTTCTTCTAAAGAACAAGATGGAAGGAAAGTCAGAAACCTAGGACTAGGAAACAAAAGTTTAAAAAACAGCAGGTAGAAATTACAGAAGAACATAAAACAAAGAGACAAAAGAAAGAAGGAAAACACCTATATCATGACCTAATGGATCAAATCCCCGATTTTGGCCCTAGATCTAGAAGGACAGTACAAATAAATCCCGACATTGAACAATTGGGAGATAAATATGAAGATCTAGGAGATGTGTGGACTCTAAAGAGAGGATACGACTTGTTCATATATCATTATAAAAGAAGGCATAGAGAAAAACCAATATACAATCCATGGGTATTCAACTTGGGGAAATTTGTTGTCTCCAATGTGTTTGTAAACCTAGACTTGATAATGGCAATTGCCAAGAATTATGATACACAAACAAAAACCTATATGATGCCCATAGGACGTTGTTGGTACCAGTGACTAGAGACTACATTTCCCGAGTGTTTGACCTTCAACGCCTCTTATGATAAACCAATTATCCTAAGTGAATTGATCAATGAGTATTACAGATTGGAGGATATATACAAGAGGTGGAGGTTGCCTACTCATAGGCTCAAAGATGATAAGAAATTCAAGATACTTGATATCAATGAGAAGCCACCATTTGATATAGACTTGTTTATGGAGTACTTTAAATATACCTATTGTGAAGTTTTCACACCATCACCCCATTGCAAATGGGAACCCCTCTTTTTGCTTTAGCAGTAGGGTTAGTTGTCTTAGGTGGTCTTAGGTGGTAACAGTTTTCAAGTCTCCAAGTCCAAGAGTGAGTTTGAGCAATTTTGGCCTACTAGGAAGTCAAGTTTGTCTGGGATGTAAGCGAAAGTTGGGCTAAGCTAGTCATGGAGATGGAGTTGAAATCAAATGATTTGTGAAGAAATGAGTTGGAATCATTAGAAAATCCTTGTTTCAGCTTCAATTTGGTCTTAGAAAGCTAGAATAGGTTGAGGGAGGTAACACCGCTGAAAGTATGCCAAATCCTGAAATTTGGCTAAATCTAGAATTTTTTGAAAACCCCCAAAATCTAGAATCTTTATTATAACTCCTATAAAGCTGAAATCTATATGAAACATCCTAATAGTATTTATATAAATATAACTTAAAGTTAACTTATACTTAAATGTTATATTTATATAAATCCTCCCGCCTATTGAGCTGAAAAAATGACAAAGTATGAAAAACATGTTGCCAAGAGAAAAATCCTCAGGGAAGGGGGGAATCCACCTGCCCCAGAGGAAAATTCCTCTTCCCCCCAAGATTTCCGCCAAGACGTAGAAAGGCTAAGCATCAACTCAATACCTCGGCCTACATTGAATAAGGAAAACAAGTGGAAATGGGAGAAATTCGGTGGAGTTTTGGTGAAGTTTTGAGGTGAAGCAATGATAAAAATCCTCAGGTATAGGCAGAATCCACCCCTTACCTAGGATTTTATCCTCTCCCCACCATGATTTCCACCCTCTAAACTTGAGCAATTTCACCCTTTTTTGATGATGTGAGGAGAGTTAAAGGATTGAAGAGCAAGTCTTGATATGTGATGATGAGTTGAGGAAGAATTGAGTGAAATTTATTGTGATGCAAACGATGGAATCCTCAGGCAGGGGCGGAATCCACCCCTTACACGGGATTTTTATCCTCAGCATACTCATATTTTCGCACTTTGATTGAGTGGTTAAGTGTTGAAGTCATAGTTCAGCATTGAAGCAAGAAGGGGCAAACATGAATGCAGTGAAGGTGACAAGTTTGAATAAGGAAAGATTGGAAAAATGAAGAAATTCCTTGTGTCTACCTCAATTTCGCCCAGCCCCTAAATAATCCTCATGAGCGATGAAATTCCGCCCTTGAAGATAATGAGGTTTGATTGGAGTAGTTGATGCCCAAATGTGAAGGGATGAAAAGAAATGAGGGAGAGAACTTAGATAAGTGTCAAGTCAAGTGCGAAGAGGCTGAATGTGGCAATGAGAATCCTCCATGGAGGGCGGATTCCGACCTTCCATGAGGATTTTATCCTCTCTAACACTGAAAGTACCCCCCTTAAATAAGGCTCAGCTAGGCATTTGGAGGGGCTGCAATTTTGATTTGGGAGAAGGATAAATATTTAAAACATTAAATCCCTCATCAAGTCGGCCTATGCTTAGAAGTTTGTACCCTTTCACCTCTTCAGCGCCTATATAAGGAGGCTCATTCAATTCATTTTTACATCAAACACAGGTGATTTCTTATCTCTGTTGTAGTAGCGAATTGCATCTCAATATACAGTGATTTTCTTCAACAGATCAGGCAACGAACTAACTTAGGAGATAGCGGATGAACATGGGAGAGGGATCAAAATCTTGAGAAAGGTAAAATTTGGGCAGATTTGAGCAGATTTATTTCAAAATCTGAGATGAGGAAGGTGGTGGGAATAAAATCTGGAACTTGTTTGGACTGAAAAAGATACTTATTTCCAGATTTTAACATGATTTTTATCTCAAAGTTTGCAAAGAAATGAAGAAATCTAGCTTCCAACTTGAGATAATTGATGATTTAATCTATTCTTGTTTGGTATAATGTAATTTCTTTTCATGAAATTCTCAGATTTCTAAAAGTGTTGCTTATCATCCCATGAGCTTAATGTTTTTTCTCTCTTGCCTTGCAAGGTGATTGTTGAAGGAGGAGAACCTAAGAAAGCAATGGGGGAGACTCGAGCAAGATCAAGCTTAAAAACTTCAGGTTCAAGCTCAAAGACTTTCAGATGAGAAGATGATTCAACATCAAGGTCAGCTAAGGAAAATTCAAGTCAAGATCAAAAGGATCCAAGTGCATGAAGAATTCACCACTTCAAGAAGATTTAAAGATGAAGTTCAAGTTTCAAGTCTGCAAGAACAATCAGGTTCAAGACTAAAGCAATGAGAAGATTTCGAAATGAAGATAGAGAAAGAATGAAGCAATTTGTGAATATGCCATCATGTGGGAGAGCTGGACAATGTTGAGTATCAAGAGATATTTTCTCTTCATCAAAAGATTGATCAAGTCTACAAGATAAGGATGCTGAGGGGGCACCTAGTTATCCTCTCCAATCAGAAAATTCCAGTTTCAAGCACAGTCAATCACAATATGTCAAGTGTGCAATGTTCTCATTGGCTATCAAAAGTTTTGTGATTTTCTCATTGGCCCACAGTGTGGTACCCTCATGTAATTGGTTGACAATGTGACAACCCTAATTAGAGTTTGTGGGGATAAATCTTGACCCTTGATCTTGAATCAATCTTGGCCCTTCATTGTAGTTGAACAACTATAAAAGGCCAAGGCCTTCTCATTTGTAACAGTTAGACAGTTAGATTGTAGGAGCATTAGATTAGAGAGCTAGAAGTAGAGGTAGGCTAGCTAAGGGAGAGACTTGATCAAATTGTTGCTATAATACTATTAAAGTGATTGATGATTCATTGTTGGTCTTCATAATGAATCACTTAATGTTACTTTGAAGTGTTGCATGATTTCTTCAATCCTCACTTGGAGTAGATTTCTTTTCATGTTCTTTAGAAATAGCTTAGTCGAATGAAAGAAATTGTGGATGTTTTCTTGCTTGACTCCAACAAAACCGGGCCACTAGCCTCTTGCTGATTGTAAGTGTGCCTTGTGTGGTTAGCCAATGATTGAAAGCACTTAACTTCAATTGATATTCATTCTTTAGTTTGCATCCATTTGATGGGATTGAAGAGGAGATATTGATGTGAAAACCATTTGAGCATTCCTTAGAAGCTTGCACTAGATGGGTGGAGTCACTGACAAGATTGCATCTTGTAGAGTCCAAGTTCATCCATAATTCCTTGCATTCCTAGTTAGGAGTAGTAATAATAGTTAAGTTTTAGTTTAAGTTGAAGTGAGAATTGGAAAATCAAGATATATTTTCATTGCACATTGTGAAGCCAAATCTTTAGAAATCAAGTTGATATCCATTGAATGAATAGTATAAGTCTCCTAAATGATAACCAGCAAATCACATCATTTCATTGAGCGATTGTCCACGATAGAAGAAACCTTGAAACCATTTCATGATCTTACTTTGCAAGCTTAGCATGAGAGATGACCTTATTCAAGAGAGGATTGAGTATTTAGTGTTTCACTCCAAAACATTGAGTGTTTGATTTTGCATATTGTAGTGGAATAAAACTCACATCAACAATACCTACTAATCAATTTGCCAAGTCTTGGGCATAGAGGCTAATCGTCTTATGGAAATTGTACCAATGTTGTTAGCAGCAGATATTCAGACACAGGACGCTCATCCTTTTGATTATGTTGCATATGTAGCAGATAAAATCAATGATGGTTTGGAAGTAATCAAGAACCATCACAGTAATATTTACTTCAAACACTACTCTTTGCTTCTACACATGTTCCCATATGTCAGACAGGAAATGAGTTTGTGGACAGATGACCTGAGGGTTATGGAATATGACAAACATGGATTCAAGAAACCAGCGCAGATGTGGACATCCAAATGGGATAGTAGATACCCATGGTCTCAATATTTGTATTTTGAGGAACATTTTGTCAAACCATTGTATAGATTCTTGGGCCATTCATGTGATTACAAACTCGCTCTAGAAATCAACAGATTCCTCAGACCAAAGGATTGTGATGAGAGGCAGATAGTGAATCACAACTAGAGGGATTGGTAATCTTTTGAGGATTACACAAAGATAAGAGTTTATGGGTTTGAAGATATTCTTTTCCTCCTTCCCAAAACAGTGCCAAATAGAATTGCCTATTTAGAAATTGTAATTGTAAGGCAACTGGCTACTTGTTTTACCATCTCGGTTCATATGGAAAGTAGTCCCTTGTGCCAGGAACATTGTGCTTCAGAGAATTTGTTGTAATCACTATTAAGGGTTATGACCTTATTGAATCTAAATTGGCTCATTATAATCTTTCACAAGATGAGCATATGAAGAAATCATAGAAATCGCGCTCATACGAGCATATACCACTTGAACAAGATGACATCATAAGAAACCTGGATGAGCCACAGGCCTTGGAAAAGTTGGAGGCATATGATAAGGTTATAGAGGCTGAGTGGAGGAGAAATCATAACTTACCATGTTTTAATGCTTTTTCAAATATTAAGGATCCTATTGCAAGAACAAATGAAATGATTTCTCATGTAGATGAAGTGATTGATGGTGTCCCATCATATGTTTTCAGGAAAGGGTCTCAAGGGCCAAGAGGAAAAAGTATTCAGATTGTATCACCTCTTATGCACTTATCATCACAATGCACCCCTAAGTTTGAAAGTGTTGCCGAAGAAAGATCTACATGAGAAGAGGGGAATACTTACTTTGATCAGGTTTCAGAAACGAATCTTGATCCTTATCATAACAAGATGATTATGGTAGAACCACCCCCAGGTGATGACAAAGATGATGCGAGCCAATTAGCCTATAAAGAATTTATTTCAGATGATGCATTTGTTCATGCATATGAGTTTAGAACATTTTTATATAAATATAAAGGCAGACTACTGAGTCAAAAGGTGAATGAAATTACCTTGGCAAATGAAGATAGCTTGTTGAAGAAACTACAAGAAGATGTGGATTTAGAAATGAATAAAACAACCCCAGAAATGGGAAGGCAATTATTACAAGAGGCAAGTATCATGATCTTCCTAGGATGGGATATGAGTTTTGCTATTGTTTTTGACAATTTTGTGAATAATCAAAACACCAAGAAGAAGCTACTACCAGAAGATGTGGACAAAATATACACTGGCTCAGGTTTTCATCCAGAGAACAAAATCTTTCTATAATGGGCATTGTATCCAAAGGATAAGAGGGCCACACTCATAGATACTGATAAAGTCTTTGGCCATATCATGGTGTAGGGAGTTGGGGAAACAAACCCCTTAGATACAGCAGATTTATAAATCAATATTGCAAAGTTCAATAAAGCACAATTGGAGCAAGTGATCAGGGAGCGAGATTCCTACAAGGCTAGATATGAAAGATCAGAACAAGAGAAAATACAGATGAAAGACAAAACGAAATCTATCACCGAGGAAGGAGAGTCCTCATATCACCATGATCAACAAGAGGTCCTAGCATTGCAAGATACAGCCTATTGGAGATTAAAAGCACAAAAATTTGAAAAGATGTTGGAAAAGGCAGCTCAAAAGACCAACAAAACTGTATGACATGATGTCAGAGTTGGTCAAACATGGGTTCAAGGAAATGATGACATATGTCGATAATTTCTGGAGCGCATATGCAAGGACCTTTAGGGCTCTCAAGGCACATAATAGGCTTGGAGATAGAATCAGAGCAAAAAAGGATGAGATGAAACTTATAGATTTTATGCCTACAGAGGATTCGAAGAGAATTGCAAAGCTGCTCAAAAAACATCAAGAATTCCAGGAAGAGCTCATAGAAGATATGGATCGCCTTGACAAGGAAAATACAGAGAAGTTCCCGGATATTCTACATAGCAATAATAGCTCACTAGTTTCTTTGGAACAATGGAGAGACATGCTGACACATGAACTCCCTCAGGCCTTAGAGGATATCAATGATGAAACGCACATAGTGGACAAGGTGAAGGTCATCACAGACGGGATATACAGGATGGAATACATCGTGAAGCACTTCATCGCCAACATAGATACTTATAAAGATCATGATTATATTGAGCACTTAGGAGCTGTTAATTTATTTATGTTAAGGAGTTGAAAGTTGTTATTATTAAGCAAACAATATGATTTAGATGTGTCTTTTTGTCAAAAGACATGTAGTTTCAAGTATAGATGTTCTTCCTTATAAAAGAAAGTGTTTATATTTTGAGGAGATCATCATAGGAGAAAAGCAAAAACAATATAATATTTTATAAAACTTTGTAATAGCCATTATACTTTCTAAAGTTTATATAAAGACCTTTTTATTATTACGCACTTAATATCAGTGTATGCTTCAAGTTCTGGTTCACTTGTTGTGTGGTTAAAGTACCAATAATTATTTCAACTTTCTTGTGTTCGATCCTCTACTTATTTTACATTAATTTGTTCATAAGGGTGAATCAAGTTAATCAAAGACTTCATTTTCTTTGTGTGGTTTATTGGATGATTCTTTCAAGGAAAGATACAACCATTTGAATAAATCACAGAAATAGTTGCAAAGTGTTTGAATAACAAGAAAGAAATAATTGACAGATTCATATAAGGTGTGAATTTAAAAATTGTCTAGCATACCGGCATGAGCATCATTTGACTCCATACCCAATAGTAAGAAGGCAACGATCTCACTCAGATATCTTACATTTTATTCTTATAGCTTTACCTTAGGCTAGGAATCTTGTAAATTACCTAGAAGGCCAAAACCGTATCCACATAATACAACCAAATTGCTATAATCCAATCAAGGTAGACCCACCTAGGCATTAGCAGAACTTGAAGTGCAAGGAATAGTAACCATATCTGGTTCATTCTGTTCGTTGGCCAGAACTTATTTTTGAACTTAATCATAGAATTTGGCCTATTCTTAGAGTCCAACAAAGCCTGCAATTTTGAGAACCAACAGGATCCAAGCTCATTTCTACCATAGTCCATGACTCCATATTGTGAATCTTGTTTTAGATGCCATGAATCACATAATACATGAGTTTGTATAAGATAAGATAAGATAAATCTATTAATGTCCAACAAAAGACCACAACAAGGGTCCAAGGGACTGCCGAAACAAAGTAGGCCAGCCCACAGCAGGAACACCAAACGGTGTCCAAGGAGAGAAAACGAAACAACAAAAGCAAGAAACAACTACCAACAACTAACAACCCACTATAACTTAAGACTTGAGAATATTTGTATATCTAAATTGTTTTTTCCTTTGGCTACAGTCTATTTTTGTACTCATGTGATCGATATATACATGTGTTTTTATCAAAGTAGCTTTTATTTGATTAGTTTATTTTCTTTATAGTTTATTTACAGAAGGTTGATGTTGTGACCTTTTCACACATCGCTCCATTGCAAATGGGGACCCTCTCTTTTTTGGTTAGTAGTTTAGTTGCTTACCTTAGTTTTAGTTTTAGCAGTTGTTGTTTTGGCTTCTAAATCTTCTCCTTAGGAGGTGAGCACGTCAGTTTGTCCTGGTCTTAGACCTACGGGTAGATAAGTGAAATTTGAAGTTGTCAAGAAATTGTCAAGACGTTGATGAAATGTTGTTAAGGGAGGAAGTTGCTTTGAATGAGAGATATCAATCGGTTTTGAAAATCAACATAAGAATCCATGAAGGCAAGAGAGAAAAAGCAAGATGAAGCAATTTGGGAATATGAGTCATCACAATTCAAAATCAAATCGGAAATGCTAAGTGGAAATCAAAGTTCAATGGCTAAGTGAGGAACAAGTGAAAATATCTAAGTCCTTAGTCGAAAATTGCAAGAAATTCAAGTAAGCATAAATGAAAGGAAGGGGATTTCCCTTCCAATTACCCATCAGAAATCCAACCACCTTGAATGTCATTTCCAACCTCCTAGCGGAAACACGCCAAGAAATGTAAGGAAAATTTGCAGGTTTGGAATTGAAAACTGAATGATCTTTTGGATTAGAGGTGGGATTTCTTGTTTACAAGTTGAGTTTCAAAGAAGTGAAAAGGAGAATCTCAGACAAATATGAGAATTTTGAACAAAGAAATGAAATTCTTGAGATGAAAATGCAAAATCTAAAATGGATTTCGAAGAGAAGTAAAAGGGTTGTCAAACTTTTGCTCATTTCTAGCTCCTAGCTGGAATTCCGACCCACTTTTGCTCATTTCCAATTATCAATTGGAATCTTAACTCAATTTTCCTCATTTCCAAACACCCATTGGAAATCTGACCTAACAATTTTCTCATTTCCAATCCCCTAGTGAAAATCCGCCTTGCATAATTTGAAAATTTCAGGTCATCTCAAAGCTTGCCCTTGAGAAAACAAGAATAATTTAAGAAAAAAATTGCAAAGTTCAGTTGAAACTCGATCAAAAGAAACTGATATAGGTAAGGGAAAATGTGCAAAGATAACAAGTTTTCATCCAAAGTGGAAGAAGAAGAAGAAGAAGAAATTATAAGTGAAGATTCATCACATTTCCATGTCAAAATAGGAATTCACCCAAGTTGGAACAATTTTGCTCATTTCGAATCCCCTATTGGAAATCTGCCTAGCATTTCGCTCATTTCCAATCCCCTATTGGAAATCTGCCCTGCATTTGTTCATTTCCAATCACCAATTGGAAAACTGATCTCCCTCTTTCTCATTTCCAATCCATATCAAGAATTCTGCCCAAAGAGGAAATCAACATGTTTGAGAAGAAATTAAAGGACAAATAGATAAGGTTTTGGTCTAGGTCAGCCTCCTTGATGTAAGACTAACATGGGCGCTCAAGAAAAGATATTGAAAACTGCAAAATCCAATGAAACAACAATCAAAGTTGGCTTCTTGGAGGTATTGAAGGGGAGTGACTTGATTGGGATCCAAGAAGTATTTAAGGATAGTCAATCAAATAAATAGACAAGTAATTGCGTGTGTGTGATGGTAAGCCGTTCACTTAATCCTTGTGGGACAAGGACTCTTGTTAAATTTGAATTTGACATTGGTACTGATTATTAGAGGAAGAGTCTAGATTTTCAGAAGAAAGAAATAGGTGACGTGGGGCAAAGCTACTTCCATAAGGCAAGGTTAGAATTGATTTCATTGCTAGGTGCTTGAGAAGCCAGTGAGGTAAACTGGTCATTATGGAGGCGAACTTCACGCTAAAAACCCCAAAACAAGAGAAAACGTTTTTGGGGGAACTTACCAGGAAAAGAATGAAAGGAATATTTTTGCTTGATAGCACCCAATTTTGGCAGATTTTGGATCTGCTATTGGGAGAAGAATTCATGTCCACAGAGCACAGATACAGGTCAAGTATTGATGTGGCTTCCACAGTGTTTGCATGGGCACTTAAATTGGGGACAAAAGAGGAGGCATTGTGGGTAATGTGTACCTGTGTGAAGCCAGAGTGGACCGGGGGTATGATTCCCATGCTGGCAGTAGCTGAACCAGGGCTTGGTTTCTGAGTTGAAGAAGGTAATTGGAGTTTGGTGGAGGGAACTAAGCAGAGCTACAAACCCTTTCTCGTTTGGAGTGTGTCCACAAGCAAGGAGAGGAGAGCAGAGCAGGCAAGGGACGGGTGGGAACTACTCAATCTGCTGGAGATAGAGGAAGACAAGAAACAAAAGGAAAGGGAGTGCACAGAAGCCAGGAAGGCAAAGTTGCAAATTAGAGGTGGGCTTTTCATCCCTGAAGGATCCTCGATCACTGAAGAACTGCACAAGGTTAGGAAGGTGAAACCCAAAAGCTCCTAGGGCTGGGATTTGTTGTTTTTGTTTTTGAAATGTTTAGTCTAGTTAATGGCTGGCCCAATTTTGTGATTCTTTGGTATGGGCAGAAGATAGTACGTAATCTACTTGGTATTTTTCTGATGTTAATGTCAGCTTCTTTAGCTTTTCCCCTATTGTACGCCCAAATTTTGTAGCTGAGGGCAGGTTTGAAATGGCAGTATGTTTTGGGCAGAAGACATGGTAGGTTGATGAAAGTTAGTAGTGTAGTGGCAAAGATGTTTGTGTTTACCCTCTTTGTACGCCCAAATTTTGAAGGAGAATGAGCATTAAGAACTGTAAAGGCAGTATGTATCAGTCTTTAGGCAGGGTAGGAGGAAGAAAAATGGTAGTTTAGCAGCAAGAATGCCTGGTTTTCTCTATATGTATCAGACTTTTTATGCAATAAAAAATCATTATCATCGATCAAAAAAAAAGAATAACTTGTACAAAAGTAAAATTTAAGAGGCTTAATACGTAAATACTTGACAATAATAAGCCACTTTGTGGAGGCAAACCTCCAAAAGCTTTCATTAAAATCAAAATTTACAGTCTCTAGCCACTAACTCCTGCATACACCATACTTATGGCATGGACGCTACCCAAGCTGACCTTACCAACTACCTATATAAGCCTATTTAAAAGATGCTATTACTTAATTAAGAGCTATGCACAATATGGGTTAAGGGAAATAACAATTTATTGTTTTTTTTTTACACTTTTTGAAAGTATTAAGTTCAAATATTGTCTTGCATATATTTAGACATATATTTAAAATTGGGTTATATATTCTAAAATAATGCATAAACTATGGCATATTTTTTTAAATAATTACAACTTTTTTAGGATTTTGAGACCTGCCCCCCAAAGGAGGGACAAAAACTCAATCTATGACCATGTGATGTAATTGACAGAATAAATTGGTAATTACAAAATTTTAGCTTAGAGCAACAAGCTCAATTATGAATTGAAGATTAAAACTGAAAAGAGAATTACAAAGGAGTGCTTGAGCTACAAAGACCAATCAGTTTTAGTAGGACAGGATCCATGAAAAGATTGACATTGAAAAGAAGATCAATCTTGTGATCTTAGATTCAGAAAATTTAGCTTGTATGTTTGGTGAAAGAAGTTCAATCAGTATATATTTGAATGACAAGCTACTGAGGAATATGAAAATATTTAAAAGAGACATCGAAAGCATAAATTGATAAAACGGAGCCTTCAGAAAATAACTCTCAAAAACACACCTATATTTAGCATATGGAGATCATCAAACAAATTGCGATCATCAGTGAATCCACCAAACACAAATAGATGTTTCCCAAGGGACACAGTAGCATGGCCTGCCCTAGGTGCCAATGCTTGTCCAGTTGTGTTAAGCTCCTTCCACGTTAATGTATCTGCAAAATATAAAACTTAGATTGCTTCTGTTTGAGCATGTACACAATTTTCTAGTCTTCAAATTGGCACCCCTTTGTATGCTTATCTACATATGGAGCCTACATGCAGATAAAGCACTGTGAAGTATACATTAAAAAAATAATCAACCATGTAAATCATCCTTTTCTCTAAAGATGCATCATACATAGAGGAATTACTCATGAAAGTTCTCTTTTTTTTTATGTGTGCTCAAACAAAAGATGTCATGCTAGCGCTGGTTTTTCAAAAAAACAGTTCAATCATTGTGGACAAATAAAAAGAACAACTAAGCCTGATGAAAACAATTACCCTGATTAGCTGGATCAACAGATACACTTTAGTGTTTGATGCACCACCATCTTGTGAAACATGGGATGAATATATAACATAATATAACCATCAATATGAATTAAATGATGAAAAGGATGGAAGCTAGGCCAAGATACTATGAATGCGAAATAAAATTATGATCATATGGAGTAATCAAATTTGCTTGCATGGATAAACTCAAAACATGCAAGTTTATGTATCGACTTTAAATAGATTTGGTACTAGCAGGGTATAAGCAAGACAACAAACGAAGTCCTTCATCTAAATAAGTACACCCAATACAAAATTAGTATCTTAAACCTTCTCCTTTATCATATTTTGAGCTGATACATGAGGGAAATGTGACAAGCACATGAAAATGTTGAAAGCAGGTTAGAAAATATAAAAGAAATCAAAACAGGAAAGCCAAATATTTCTCTGACATAATACGCTAATGTGAGAACAAACCACAAAGGAGGTGATCATTGTTATGACCATAGTTCAAAAACTCTCGGACACAGAAATTACTCACCTAAGCCAAAAATTCTAAAACTTTGGGACTAAGCAAAAGCTTGGGGAAAATCTCTAGAATAACTCAGCAAATTTACTAAACATTTTAAAATACAATTTTTTAATTTTTAAAATATTACTCAAAAATACATATAGTACTAAATTTGTACATCATGTTACTGACTTCAATTATATACAAATCAAATTACAATTCTGTATGTACCATAGACAAGAAAACAAGTTCAACCTCTCAATAGTCAATACATACAAACTTCAAGTTTAAATAACTATAAAAATTACAAATCATCAATTTATTCTGTGACTAAAGCTCAAAATGGTCTGCTACCGCTATCTGGGTTTGTTTCCAAAGTTTGACCTCTGTTTCATGTGCAACTGCAGCCTGTGACTGGAAATCATACCAAAACAAGCCCCAGAATGTTAACTCATTCCTGGCACTCTACTTGCCATACAACTACAACCTTTGACAAAGAAATTGCAAGCATTTTAGTGATTCCTAAAATTCATTAAGCAGCAAAAAATGTCAATATGTCATACATAGCACAAATTCTAATTCGTCCATGTGCATTTTACAGGTTTTAGCCAATATTAAGGAAGGTTTTCCATGTTAAGTGGCTACAAGTTTTCAAAAAAACTGCAAGTAACTAACAAGCGAATTTGGCTTGCAATTACTTGCAAGTTTTGCAAATAGAAATTGCAAGTAATCACACTACTTTTCATCATTAATTATGACTACAACACAGCAAAACAGAGAGTATGTCACCATGGAAGTAAAAGAAAGCTGCTGGGCACTGCTGCCCCCCAAACACCAACTCTGGTCTTAAAAAGCAAAATATAAAATTGTTTTGGGCTGTGCGGGATGGAAAAGTGAAGTTTTTCAGTTTATTTTGGCATGAAATAATTTAAAAAATCTTATTTTTCCGACTTTATGAACTCTGCAATGGTTTCTAGTCTCCAAAGCAAAATTGAATAACATTTATATCGTTGGCTTGTGGAATCAATCCTTATGATTGATGCATTCTCTAAATTCATTCTTTATGTAAGTCATGCATAATTGCATTATTTAAAATTAGTTGTGTATTTATGTAATTTTTTGATTTACCAGGTCTGGCCATCCCAACCCTCATTCAAGGTCCAAGTCCTAGTCCAACAATGAGTCCACCCCAAATCCATTCAAAGCATGGCCTGCACCCAAACCCTAGCCTTTTTTCTGAAAAGCAAAATATTAAATTGTTTTGGGCTCTGGCAAATGGAAAAACAAAGTTATTCCCTTTATATGGCTTGAAATTAAAAGAAACAGCATTCTTTTCCCAATTTTATAATAATTTGCAGCAGTTTTTAGTCTCCCAAGCATATTGAATACAATTATTGTTTGTTTACAAAGTCAATCATTATTTCAAGTAATTCTACTATGATAGAAATAGGCATACATGTTCTCTAAATTCATTTTTATGTGAACCATGCATTATTTAAGTTTAATTTGGGTATTTACGTAAACTATTTTTTGTGTTACCAAGGCCAGCTGTCTTAGCCACTGTACCCAACCCGAACAGGTCTGGGTCCCTGTCTAACGACAAGTCTTCCCTAGATCTGTCCAAGACATGGCCCATATAGTCAAAGTACACCGTGGATACATCTCAGTACCTGAATCATCCATAACATGCCCTAGATAGATCTGAGAAGAAGCACAGGTCAGACAGCCTAAAATTATTTTTTTAAGACACATTTTTTAAAATGAAAAGGGCCTAAAAGTTAAAATAAAAACAAAAACTCTATGAATCTCCCTATAACCTCAATAAATAACCACAAAACGTAGTTACCGATTTGGATGCAGGTACGAGAACCCCATACGTAGATGAGTGTAAAAAAAAATTTGAGAGTTTGGATGCAGGTACGAGAACCCCATACATAGATGACTGTAAAAAAATTTTGGGAGTTTGGATGCGTACTGTTTTAAAAAACATAAAAAAATAGTGTTACCCGGAAACGTGTTTCCACCCTAAATGCACCCATTTCAGAAATGGAAATGATTTTGAGGACAGGACGACAGCCCGAAACATTTCCAAACCGTCCCTGATGAAGCAAAATTTTCAAAAACCATCCCAGAAACTCGGGGACAGTCAACAGAAGTTTCAGAAACCTTTGACCGTCCTGGGGACTGCTGACCATTTCCAGCACCAAGAGGCCAAAAAGTAAGATAATTTTATAAAATATTTGCAATTATTTTAATCTTGTGTGGGCCCCGCTCGAATGAATAATAGTTTGATCTTGCTGCTGTTAGAATGTGAATAGATTTGTGAATTCTGCAAGTCTTTGGTGAAAATCTGCAGATTGGGAGTGTAAATCTGGGCAGTATTTAGTATTCTCCGACCAAATCTTAGGGGCAGCAACATACTATCTTTCGTTTTCATTTTGACTTTGAAGTTTGAGACTTTGAGTCTTCTGATATTATACGATGCATTGATGCAATGATAATTGAATCTTGATATATGATATGATACTTTAAGTCTTTAACTTCTCATTTTGTTGAAACTTACAGCCTTGATCCATTTGATGCTATCCTATGTTCTTATTCTATGATGATTCGATTTGATTCATTTGATGCTATCCCATGTTCTTATTCTGTGATGATTCGATTTGATTCATTTGATGCTATGTTCTATGATATTTCGATGAATGATCATTGATTTCAGATTTATAAATGTTATTATGTTGCTATGGTGAATGTTATAATGTTATATAATTCATGAATATATTTGAAATTTCAGATTTCCATATATATATATATATATATAGCTGTCCCCTGCTCCACGAAAAAAAAATGTCCTAGAAACCCGTTTCCCCGGCTCCCTGTCTTGGAAATTCAGGGTAACATAATAAAAAAACAAAATAAAAACAGTAAACTTTATTTTAAAAAACATAAATAAAAAATATTATTAATTCTTCAGCTCCTCCGCATCCTAGCGCACCAGTGCATGCATCCACAACCGATGTGGAGGGCCCTAGGACACATAAAGTAACTAAGCCACAAAACATAAACAACATATACTATTCCATTTTACCAAAACTTTTGACTTCCACTCGTCAAGCTTGTTGGCTTTTATCAATGACAGAAAACAAAAGCATTAATGTATGTTTCCTAAGTGCTATAGGGAACAAATAGCTCGCACTAAAGAGATTAATTATACAAGCGTAAAATTCTTTGACATTTTTTAAGCTTTTTCGAAACAATTCCAAGCTTACTAGCTGTTTTATACATTTTATATGTTTTTTAATTGTTGTTCATTCTTAACATACTGTTGTTTCTTTCATTGCTTTATCTACAACAAGGTGATCTAGGTTTTTTTTGTTCAATTTTTCATTGTTTTTTCTTTTAAAACATGTAGGTACACAACTGTAGTTCAAAACAATTGCCACTACTAGTTTAGTGAACCCAAGAATAGGTAGGTCTTTCAAATGTAACCAAGTATCATCTTTTTGGCAACATGTCATGATGATTGAGCAATTTCTTGGAGATACGGATTTTCATTGATATTGTAGTCAATGCCATAATTAGTAAAAGAGCTCAAATAGATGAGCAAAAGCTCACTTGTGTACGTCAGCCAACAAATTAAATATTGTCCAAGGTAAAACACAAAAGGGTTAACAAAGGAACAAATTTTCTTGTAAGAGCAAGAAGCAAATATTGTAATTAAGAGAGCGGGATCTTTCACCTCTCCAATGGTGACAACCATCATCCTTACATTGCAACACCATCTTCCTGAGAAGACAATAACAACTCTCCTTACACCAATAGGCTTATTTTCAACGTCATGAGATCATACAATTGGAAAATGGTGATCATTATTATTCAAACACCTACAAGTCATAGGCCCTAGGTGTGAAAAGTTAAGCACCACCTTATTGGCAAAGGAAAAGAAAATGTAAAGAGATCTTTGCAACCAATCAAAGATTCATAGTATGAAACAAGACTATCAATCATTTTTTATGGAAGGACTGCTAATACAAGCCTTTAATCGATGTCATTGCAATGTGCCATGAAGGGGCAATGTTTTTGACGACTAATGATTGCAAGGGGAAAGAGAGTTAAGTATACAATCTTCATCGCCAACGTTCTCCTTGTGTCCATTGTTATAGTCAATATTAGAAGCATTGTCCAAGTTATTTTGGGTGAAATCACTAACATGTTACCATCGCCAACATTTCTTATTTTTACCTTACAATAATATTTCTAATTCTAATATAATAATTTCATTTACATTCATAAATATTACTTAAAACAAAATCACAATTGAGGTGGTAGGGAATATTCTAAGATAATATATCAACAATTGAATGTTTGGCCATCTAAGTTGTGTTTAAAGGGGGAATGTAGGCATATTTATGCATTTACTACAGCTTAGGTTAACTTTACTTAGGTATAGATATGCTTGCTTTTGAGAGTGACATGCCACCTCATTCCTTAGGATTTAAAATCTTTTTTGGTGATGAGATGTCACCTCATTCCTCTGAGGTTTAAAAATATTCTTGGAAAGTAAGGGAGCACCTCATTCCTTGGGAGTTATGCTTTGAAGAAAACACACACACTTATACTAAGACTAGAGATGAATCGGTATTAGAAAATCTTTTCAGTTTAAAACTTTAGCAATTATAAGCAATCTTAAAGCAATGAACAAAGAATTCACACAATTAAGATCTAACAAAAAGAACACAAGATGCACACAAAATTACGTGAAAACCCTTGAAGAGAAAACCAGGGCAAAATATTGCTTTTTATAGGAAACTTTTTGCAAATTCATAGGCACCAACCCACAAGAGACACCAATCCCCTCTACTGAGCTCCAACTCAGCAAGAAACTCCAATCTCTTTCAATGAGAGGCGCCAACCTCTCAATCTCTTAGAATAGAAGGCTGCAACCTTCAAAATGCAAGCTAATAATAGTGTTTTTGGATTTGATCTAGATGATCTTCAAAATCTGCTTGCAACATCAAAAAAAATGCCCTTAAAGACTTTTCTCTTTAATACACCTCCACTTGAATCTGCAATAAGATCTTCAATGAATAATCTCAAATCTGAAAGATATCTTCACAAAATTCTGCTTTATGTCTGCTCCAAAAAAATCTGATTTTATTTCATAAATCTGCTCTCAAGTATGTCTGATTTCTTCTCACAAGTCTGCTACTTTTGTTGTAGGTCTGCTCTTCAAGTAAGGATTATTTTCAAATAAATTTATTATCAAATGAACTTCAAGTGACCTCTATTTAAATCCCTTCAAATGCAACCTTTCACCATAGGTTATGGCCCCTCAACTAGGTCAGCCAGCAATTTTTATTTATTTAAAATACCCTTTTCTAACTAGGTTGGGCAAAAAGCATGTCGCTAAAAAGTAGGCTGGCCAAAAAACAAGTTGCCGTAAAGTACGTTGGCCAAAATGCAGCTCCGGAAAAATAGGCTGACCAAAACAAACTCACGCAAAAAATAATTTGGCTAAAAAGCAACTCACAATAAAATGGGCCACACAAAAAAGAAACCCACTGAAAAATAGGTCAACCAAAAAGAAACTTATGAAAATAGGTTGGTTGAAAAGCACAAGAAGATATCGTCCAAAATAAAATATTATTTCTGTCTTGAATAATTCAACTCGAACATGACCAATTGGTCCTTTGACATTAATGACAACAATCTTGCCACCTTTGACATCAATGACAATATTCCAACATGCTTCTTAGAGAGTGAATTGCCATCCTCATCTCACCCTTGTATTTTCTACAAATGCAACATCATTTCATTTATTGTACATACTCCATAAATAGAATAACTAATTTTTGTTCATTGCATTTTGACTCAATATTAGTTATTTAAGCAGCTCCGTTATTGTGAATAGCTTCAAGACATTTGCTTCTAGGTAGAGATTTCAGGCATTTATTTGAAATCTTATACTTTCTGTTCTTAGCTAGCTCTCTCATTGGGATACATTATGCTTACTTGTTTCTGACTTCCACCAACATACAACATTTGATTATCATTAGACGCAGATATTTTTATTTCATTATTACAATGAAATGTTGGGACTATTTAACCCATAAGCTCTAATAATTGTCCAGAACAGTTGGTTCTCTCAATGCAAAACCTCTAGTGTACAGTTGACACAAAAAAATAAAAGGTTTAGATTTTAATCAACCAAAAGGCTCAAGGACTGATCAGTAAAAACTAAAACACTATTGAACCAACAAACCCACAGGTTCTACTAGTGTCCGAGAATAGTTGTGTGCCTTAACTTGTAGGCCGTAAAGTTGTAATGTCCCCTTTTTTGTCTAACTTGGAAAACCGTGACAATTACCTATTTCCACCTTTTTACTTTGTCAAATAATTTCAATTAAAACAAAGTAAAGTTGTTACACCAAATATCAATTCTTATTTCTGCTATAAATGTATGAATCTGTGCAAAATTGATATAAAGTGTATAACAATGTCTGATATATATACTTATTATATATGCTATGAATGTATTTTCTTTATCACTTATAGTGATAACGATAGATGCAATGTCTGATATGCGATAAAATTTTGCAATCGATAGGTATTGCTTTAAGCAATTTGATTGCTATGTCTAATTTATCAATCTAAATATGCAATATAGATATTGCTTCAGCAATATGTTGCTGTTTCTGATTTGTATTTAGAATCTTCTAAATACTCTGCTGGATGCTATTTCTGATTTGCAACTTAAATGCCTGCAATATATCCAATTATCGCTTATAGCGATTGTATTGCTGTGTCTGATTTGAACTGATAAATATGCAATATGACGGCTGTGTCTGATTTACAATCTTAATAATTTATGCCACTGATTTGCCAAGAGGTAATTTGCTCAAGAAGAGAAGATCCAATACTGGATATATATAAAAGAAGAAATATCCGATGATGCCTCTATTGACCAATGTGAATGCCTTCTTATACCATCTTCATGTAATGAAGAGTTGCATTAAAGGAGACATGTCCCATGCCCTTTGGTTGATCGCACCATTTACCAACCATTCTAGTTGTAGTTCTTAATCCATACTCGATTATTATTGTGTATCTTCCTTGAGATTAGTTTCTCCTTTAATATCATTTCTCTTCATAACTTGATGCTCGATAGATCATATCTTCCAATTAATATCTATTTCCTTTGATAATCATATTTGCCGATATCCAAGAGCATGTGTTATTATCGCTGACTGTTATTGACCAAGATGCAGTTAACTATTGACTTTCCTATTAATCGTGCTGAGATGATAGAATTGTTTTTCCCATTCAGATTGCTGTCTTTCATACTTGATCTCTTCCTTCTCATAAATACATTAAGTATTTGTATTAGGCCTTTGATCAATATTTATTTTTTACTTATTCAACAATTAATTTGTATTGCACCCAAATATCTCAATTCGTTGTTTTTATGCTTCTCCAAGGATAATTATCGTAACCCATGGTTAATGTCCTTGATGATCTTTATCGAAATACCAACTCAATCCTCATTGATATTAATGATTGTTTATATTAGTTGGATGTCGATCAGTATATTGATGTACGTTCATTATGATTCTTAAAACACCATTATCACTGTCGACTCTCCTTGGTTAATTGACTCACTTAATAGTTGCATATAACAATTATATTCCTTTGCGCTGAATCAAATATGTATTACCTTCTCCCTAATTCCATGGACAATCACCATAGGCATCTCTGGAGACTAGGGTCAGATTCTATTAGCGACCAAGATGGGAGATAATACTCCATCAAAATCATCGGATGATGGGCACAGTCTACAATTATAATATCTTACATATGAGTCAATTGCTGTTCTTTACTGCTTCGTATGAATCGGTTGAAATAACCTTGTATATTATAATTATATAATTTTGCACATTATATTATAATATAATTATGATATTATATTATTATTATTATATTATTATTTTATTATTATTTATCTTTTTGCTTATATTAATTATTTATTATTATTAAATCCTATTTCAGAAGTGGGGACATTACAAAAGTCTATCAATGAAATATGATAACGCTTCTTGATTGATATTCTATCAGGACATTCAAATATAATAGGTTCCCTAAAACATACATAACAGATGAGATGTCTCCCTCAACTTATAGCCACTTCTTATGTACGTATACAATAAGTTCCCATCACTCTAGGGTGTGATAGAGAATGTTAGATATGAATGATCTAAAAGTTATAGATATATTCAGTCCAAACAACCCAAGGCCCTAGGGCTGATTGCAAATGAGAGCCTTAAGGAGAAAAAAAAGTGTAGGAATTATACATATTAGAAGGAGTGGAGAATTCAACTAATTTACCATACTTTTAGTGCATACTTATTATTCCATCTCAAACTGCATCCGAACATGGATATTCAGTATATACTATATTCACATCTTTTGAAATGAAAAGTCTCCTTAATAATCAAGCTCCCTTTCCTGAATACAAAAGCAATTCAGTGATTCTGCTTATTTGCACGCAGTCAGTTTTCAAAATTTGCAACATTGTGGCATTGCTTTGAGTTATGTTTACAGGTGAAGCATTGTAAGCTTGCACTGGTCATATAAAATAATAAATGGGTCTAAAAGGAATGCCAAAACTAACTAGGATGCACTGACTGCCCTTGGTACGACTAGGAAAAACGATGATGGCTAGAGAAAGGAAAAGGTATACTCCATTCATCTATTTTCTTTTTAGTGTGAAGATATCTTCCTTTTTCTTGTCTACATCTATTGACCAGTTTTCTTCTCTCCCACTGGGTTTATTGAAGTATGACCATGGATGACATCTAATTTTTCTCCTTGGATGATGCATAATTGTTTCAATCTCCATTTTGTTTCTTATTACATGGAATTTAGTAATTTACATAACTGTTCTACTACGGGAATTGGGAATTAAAAGTAATAACTACATGTGACAATTAGCTGTACAACTTACTAGTTATAACTGCTGTATTTTTCTCAGAATCTATGACTGGGTTTGGCTGATTTATGGAGATTAGAATCTTGGAAAGGTGTATAGATGAAACTGAAAGTTCCAAGATACACAGATTGCAGTTTTCAAGATATGGTAGATAAACAGACCCCTGTATTTGATGCAAATTTAAGTTGATTAATATAATTTTATTCAGATTAACTAATCTCAACTATATCGACACTACATGATCCAATTTTAAAGTGCTTCTGAGCACTTTTGATATATTTTACTGAGTTTGAAGCTGCAATTTTAGAATTTTTTGACAATCTTTTCATACTTCAGTTTCTCCATCTATTCTTGTTTTCTAAAAATCTCTGTGCAAATTTAAGCACATATAAATTGTTTCCAGGGTTAAGATTGAGCTTTAGGCTGGGAATTAATCACTCACAATCGCCCAACATAATGTGGCCCAGCTAACATTTTGAGGTCCAGACGAAGATATTGCAGTCAATAAAACTAAAGCTAGTATCCCAACTAAGGACATTACATTCAGAACTTGGTAAAATACCTACATTTCTCAAACATACACAACACTGTAAAAACCATAAAATTTCTCCATATTATGGCACTAAGATAAGCTTCATCCTTAAGTTATGTTGCACACAATATCATACATCTATGAATCATGAGATGTAAGGTAAATTTAATCATCACACAAAGCATAGTCAAGAAAAAGCGCATACTGATAGAACTACCATCAACTGGATTGAAAATTTATCATTGTAAGAGATTACTTACAAATCATCCCATCTATGTATTCATTCTGGTCAACACCTGAATAAAAATGACCTTAAAAAAGAAACTGTAATTTAGAGCATTTGAAAGTACCTGCATCAAGGATATAGACATCCGATAAGTAATAATCTGATGCATCCTCCCCACCTAAAACAATAATTTTGTTCATCCATGAGGAACAAGTGTGGCTATCTCGTGGAGAAGGAGGTGTCCCAGTTGTTGCAGCCCTTGTCCAACTTAAGTTATCTGCATTAATAAACATTCAAAATCAGACAGCCTTTTAAAGGAATAGAATTGCATCTTCACAAGAAGGTCCAACCAGATCATAATTTTAAGCTCAGATATTTATGGAAAAGAAGGAAAAGCAAGTGAGAGTTTTCAAGCCTAAATAACATGCTGTGTGTGTAATTAAAACATTTCATCTTATCAAACTAAATCAAATGGACTACATTTTTTTAAATCACAGACTTAAAAATTCTCTTATAGTTCACACACCTGATTTTTCAGCTACTGTTCTTGCCAACTTGGCCTATATTAGAGCAAGCTGCTCGATTATTTTATAAAAACTATGAACATTTGCTGGCAGCTCCTCCTCCTCTTGTCCATATTGATGATATTTTTGCTTGTTTATACTTGGTTAATCACTGAAATCGCTCAAGTGAAAGTTAAAATCTCTTGCTTAAGCTCCCAAGCCAATGAGGGGTGTAATTTACAACTAAAACAATATGATTCCATCCTTCCAAATTAGTAAAGGTGGGTACCCTGTGCAAATGATAATCCTCACTTTACACAATCAAAATCACAGCTCAGTCTCAGGTTTAACAAGAAAAAATCTCCGCTTCATTTAATCGAATATATAAATAGCCAGGCTATTTTTAAGTTGATTATTAATTTTTGTTGAATTTTTTCTATGATCATGAATCAATTTGGACCAATCAAACATTTGAAATTGTGTTCTTGCTACATTTAAGTCCATTTATCACTATGATGTTCACTTCCAAGCATCAACTTTGGCCAAAGTCATAGTGTTTATGTATTAAATTCCATCAGACAAGCTATTTTTAAGTCTCAAATAGACTTGTCACTTATATATGGAATCCATAAATGCATATGAATTTTCTAACAAATCTAATAGGGTGCCACAACATTGCAATATATGAAATTTTGAAATCATCATGAACATTTGTACCATGGGCTTGCAACACATACATACACGATTGAAAATAAAGAGGTGCAGAAGAAGACAATAATACTAAATGGGCCATAATTTTCAAAGAGTTCATAAAAACAAAGAATGTAATGTTTCACATCATCCTCTTAAGAATCTCTCATTTGTAAAACTATGCAGAGACTAAACCCTTAAATGTGCCAAATGAGAGTGGGAAAAAAACAAGTGAATAAGAACCAGCCAGAAATTTTCTCAAAAAATATTAATACCTTTGAGGCCAGAAGTCAAAAGCAAAAGGTATCACCGGGTAAATATAACCATGATGCAGGAGCATCCATGGTCTAGGAGCTATGCTCATCAAATCAAAAACATTTATAATTTTAATTTTCTAAGGTTTTGCTGAATAATGTTGTAGGAGGAATAGATTTGTTAAAAAAGGTGAATATTATATTAAATATTTGTGGCCATTGTTTTGGAGGCAAGTTTGACTAGGTGATTCAAATTTGAATTTAGCATATTCTAGTTCAAACCATTTGTGACCACTCATAATTTCTTTCCTAAACGATAGCTATTCGAAATGGATGCCAAGAATGAGTTATTGGTTAGTTTCTATTTTGTGGGTCCTATTGAGTGGAGTGGGTAGCCTAATTGACTGTCATTCTCAGCATATTTGAGGGTGGAGCTGACAGAGCATCTAAAAGCATAAAAAGTAATTTCTAAATGGCAAATATGCTTCCCTCTTGGTTTTGCCATACCATTCTGGGAGGTAACCAAACCACAATTTGAGGTAACTTGTGGAGTTTTAGCAATTTCAACTCTCATTCTTTCATTTCAAGACTTAGAGATTTGAGGGCTTGAAGGTAAAGAAGCAAGGAAGAAAAGAGAAATCAGGTTTTGGATGGTATTTTCTGTTGTAGATTCGTCATGCAGGTGATGAAGACTTTGTAATCAGATTTACATGTATCATATGTGAAGCCAATAGGCTCGGAGATTGTAATCAGCTTATGTTTCTGTTTTCAATCTAGAATTCTATGTTTTGTCTTGCATATTTGTAGTCAGATCTTTGTGAGTTTGCTGATTATTTTAATAAAGGTTTGAAGGGAGTGTGTCCCTTTGCATCAAACCATGTATGTTGTAGTTACTACACACCAACACTCATTATTTACTCAGGGATGAAATAATCGCTACGTGGATTGTGTACATCACCCCCCCCTCTCCTCTCATGATTTTAATAGCTATTTGGGAAAGAGACACAAAAAAATGTCAATAGCAAACAGATTAATGAATGTTAGTTGTGACATAACTATAAAATGAGACCCCAACTCTATTCCCCGCAAAGCTACCTTCTCTATAAGCCTTAATGGCGATTTCGGAAAAGATAAAACAAAATGCCAAGGGGAACAAGAATAACAAATCTCAAGAGGCGGGTACAATCTTGTGGTGTAACAGTTAAGTGGTTGCATTGTTAATGGTGCAACCACAGTTCAAATCCCCACTTGGCCCAAATAAAAGGTGTTAATGCCAGTTTAGGCTCACCTTTGCTGGGCTGGTGTGCTCACAGGCTATATGCCCCTGCTGGGTTACTGTACTCGCAGGTTAAGTTTACCGACCAAAAAAAGAACAAATATCAAGAGGCATAACCTATAGAATGAATTTGTGGACGGAAAATCAGTACCTACAGGGTACAAGTGACTCAACTAAAAGTGCTTCTAAAGTAAAGCATACTAAGGTGCACTCAGAATATCTAGATAGATTTAAGATTGTCATGTCCCCTTCTTATACAATTTATGTTGTAGTCCAAAATGCCCATTTCCTATCACCGACATTCCCCCCAATCCAAATTTGTGTATGAGTTCTTCCCCTTCATCCCCCAAGCATCTACTTAAGATTTCCAAATCTCTAAGTATGGAGGCATGACCGATTCTCCAAGACAATGTAAGCCATCAAAGTTGCAAAATCTCCATTCTCGACTTGACTTTCCTCCGTTGTCTACTTTATTCTCTATTTTTGTGGAGGTATCGAACCTCCCCATACTACAATGCCTTTTGATCATTCACAACATTCTATCTACCTCATAAGCACTTTGAAATTCCTCATCCTATCATAACTCTCCACCAAACCCTAATCTTTTGCATGCCCATGTTAAGAAGTCAAACTAGTCCTCTCTAACATACCTCACCCTCAAACCCAGACCCCTAAATTAAGGCGCAAGCCATGAGGCATCCTCAACCTCCAAACTTTGACACTCCTGCCTCTTTTCACTATTCATCTCCACCTAGCACCTGTTGATGTGAGTTTTGTGACCACTCCAACGTGCAGAACAAAATACTAAGTATCCTATCCTCTCTTGAACAAGTAAACTTCAAATGCTAAACAATTTGGCAAATGTGTGATCAAATGAAGCAACCGCAAGATTTACAATGAACACGTGTGACTTTATGTTGGACATAACTCTGTTTAATGATGTGATATGTTAGTAATCGCAGGGGGATTTACACTATTCTTTCATGAATCTATCAACTTTCCTCAAATGGCGAATGATTTTGAAATATCCTAAGAATATAATGCATTTACAATTAGCATCTAAAAGTTGGGGTATCTGCTACAAAACTACTATCTTTTATCAAATGAGAAAGGCAAATCTCCTTCAACAATTTTCAAATTCCTCGTCAAGTGGAGTTTTCACTTAATTTAAGCAGGAATGCTTCTGTATTTCAAGAACCTCATGCCCTATGATTCTAAAATACTCATTCTTTCCCACCACAAGGCTGTGTCTCACATGTTAGAAATATTCTATTTGAACATCCTGAATGCATAGAATCAGCCAAGCGCATAAATAATGAGCTTTAGTTGTCATTAGTAGCTGCTTCTCATTTTGATATATGGTTTATGGTTTGAATTTCAATGAATCGGCAATGTTTACAGATACAAGCAATAATGCCCCTGAAAAAAAGACTTGTTTAATAAAAATAAAAAAAATTTAGAATAAAAAATAAAGAGAATAGATTAAATAAAGCCAACAATAAAATATCAGGATGTCTTCCACCATTACAAAGATGCAGATATCAATGTGTAGAAAATACAGCTAACAGCATATGCAATTTGTAAATATGCCTCACCTTTAACAATCGAAAGAAAAATCACTTTACTTACTTACAAACTTAAGATGACCAACAAAATTCCATCACACCCAGCTAAACAATAAAGTAGCATATAGATTGGCTTACTTGTGTCCAGTATGTACAGATCATTGTAATACATCTCTTCTGTTTCATCATGAGTTTTTCCACAACCTCCAAAAATAAAAAGACGATGACCAACAAGTGCAGCACTATGCCCCTCACGAGCTTCGGGCCCTTCACCAATTAAATTAGGTTGTATCCATGTATTGGAAGCTGCAATACAGAGATGTTGAAACTGTAACTAGAAAGATATAAAGCTGTTATAACAAGGAAGAATGAGCAAATTAAGAAATGAGGTAATTAAATATGAGACCATGAAGAAAATAGACAAATAAATTACTTCCTTCGGCATAAAGATTTCCAGTTTCTGGGTGGCTAGGGAAGGTATAGATAGAATAAAGAATTTAGTTTCCAAATATAGAAATGTTACCAGCACTTGATCGTGAAGAATTAACATTTAATCAATGTGTCCACAACCTCCTGCTGATTATAGGATTTAGTTATAATTTTGGATTTCACAGGTACAGTAAGACAAGAGGGGTAGAAAATACTATTTATGACCACTCATATAAAGAGTACAATTTTAAGTTAAATCAACCAAACAACATATGACTGTGTCTGTGCCTGCCACAACAAATAGCTTAAAAGCAAAAACGGAATCTGCTAATAAGACTCTAGAGAAACAAGTATGCAGATTTTTACCATAAATATTAAACTTTAAAAGTACAAAACCAATATATCATTGTTGATTTTTCCTGGATTAAACTATATTAATCTTGTTTTTCAAAAATCAACGCTTCTGCTCATACTTCATGATCCCTAATCTGTGGGCACAATAATGTGGGAAATTGCAGAAGCCAGTGATAACAAATAGCAACCAGGGAATCCAATGACGAGGAAATGCTGATAAGGAAGAGACAACAAAAAAAAATTGAAGAAAGGTCGACAAGGAAAAGACAACAATGAATTCAAGTTTATCTGCAACACAAATTTCAAGAAACAGATTTGAACAGAATCAGCTCACATTAAAGAGAAATACAAGATACAATGATTTGGACCTCGACTAAAAGGACAACATATGTGTTAGACATTGGAAATATAAGAAAGATGATTGATGAAATAATATATAGCGTGCAAATAATTTCATCTTATATGCCATCATAATTTATAGATTGTGCCTTAAACTGCACTTTTAGTGCATCATTTTGAAGTTACTATATCATGATGTCAATCATAAAACGTAGAATAGACCATGACCCAGACCTTTGAACATCTTATAGCTCTGCACCCGCAAAGATTATTAATAGGCCACATACCAATGATGCATTTTCCCCATAGCATTGGACCAAAAGGCACTACAAACTTTTTAAAATTATCAAAATTCATGGTTGGGAACTCACCAGTGTCAAGAATATGCAAATCCCTAAGAGGGTTCTTCCCATCGGTCCCACCAAACACAAATAAGTTTGTTCCAACAACAGTACAGCTATGGCTGTCTCTTGGAGAAGGTGGGATCCCTTTCACCATAGGTTTACTCCATGTCTGTTTGCCTGGATCAAAAAATAAAAAATGCAGATACTTAAACCATAACAGTCAGCCACAAGTTTTAAATCTCCCACTAGTAAAGACTAAGCATTTTAATAGGGAAACCAGAATTCAAAGCCTAATTAACATTCAGATAAAAAGAGATTTTTAAAGCATACAATGTCATTAGAAAAGAGAAAGTTGTCCAAGGAGTCGTAGTGTAACAGTAACAGGTGCATCCTTGTAAGTGTGACCCACATTCAGATCCAAGTTATCACAATAAGGCAGACCATGATTCCAATGGACATGTTATGAGATAGGTCAAGATGTACAATTATGGGGTGCTAGAGGTTATGATTCAAGGACCATGTAATAATATGATGCATGATTCAGGGGTGCGTGAGTTTGTGATATAGTGATTACAGGATACACTGTAGCATCAGCCAGTTTTTTACAAATCCCTCGTGGAGTGGTCAGGGCAGTACATGAAGTTGTGATGTAATGATTATGAGGTACACTCAAGCATGCCCAAGGTTTGAAAATTGTAATAAGATTGTGATGTTAAGATAATGGAGTACATTTTGCTCCCAACCAAGTTTCTTGATGGGGTTGTGATGTAACTGATTATGGATACATTATTGATTATGGTATTACTTGGGTTTACAAATCTTAAGGATGAAACCAAATTTATACACAATAAAAGAATGCAATCTAGCTTACCCTCAACAACATGCATGCCCATATCTTCACCTAAGTCTTACAAATCCATTTTAAAAAGATGTAAATGTAAATGAGCGCTAAAGAGGAGGCACTTCTACAGACGATTTGGTTTACTGCCAGTGTTTCATTTTCCCTTCGTAAATCATGGGAGAAATCGATCTTATTTTCATCTGTTTGGATGAAGTTATATGTTACTCGGGTGGAATGAGTTTGGACCACATTTTTTGGATTTGTAAACTTCAACCTAAATGATGCTGCAATATACCCCATATTCATTACACCAAATGCTTCCTACCTCGCCAAATAATCGGCTAGACTTATGGACCACAAAATTGTGGTGAGGTAGGACTGCCTAGTCATACTCCTAGCAGTGCCCCCATTGCCATCACACCACCACCCTTTGGACTAGAATTTCAATCTTAGTTAACATTCAGATATATCAATATTTTGAAAAAGTTAAATGTAGCCAAAACAAAAGACTAGAAAAGCTATAAACCCCTTTAACTGAGTTCAAATCTTCCATAGAACATGCAGATAAATAAAGATTATAAAAACATAAAATGTCCTTTATAAAACAGGACGAGAATTAACAATAACGAAGAAAACAAGATCTTACAGGAATCGAAGACATGAACATCATTCGTCTGGCAATTGTCTTTGCCATAGCCACCAAAAACATAAAGAAACTTGCCATTTTTGACAGAGTTGCAAGTATGACCCCATCTCTTGCCAGGCCCCATTGTGCCACCTTTCCTTCCCGGGGATTTTTTCCCATCTGGAGTTGGGGTTTCCTTCGGTGTTTTAGTCTTCAGCTTTACTCTTTCCCATTTCATCTTCACAGCAAAATCTTGATCACCAACACAGAAGAGAAGACAACAAAAAAATATATATGCAGTCTAAAAACCAGCTACAGCAGCTCTTCTCTGCACACCCAAAAGTAAAATTATGACCGAAGTCAAAAAAAAATGAGCATAACCCAAGTCAAATCACAACATCCCCCAAATATAGCAAGAAATCTGAGAGATACGACACCATTCAAGTGTCACCTGGATCAAACAAAAATAAGTGCACCAAAGCAAACTGTCTGTTTTAGCTATGGTTTTAACTGCAATTAGTGGAATGTGTCGCGCATAACATGAGATGAGAGGATTTAGCGATATGGGTTTTGAAGCCAAAACCTCCTCCAAATGACCGGATAAAGAGTATCCCTCCTTTAAAATGATAAAGAATTTTTAAAATGCTTCCCAACATTTCTAAGATAGGCAAAAATAAATAAATGTCTAACGAACGGTGTGAGGGATAGCGTGTTGTTTTTAACTGTCATGGTTAAATGTTAGGAAACGGTAATGGGAGAAACTAACTACCATGGTTAAATTTAGGGAAAGAAAAATTATATGGGGATTGGCCGAAAGTGAATGGTCTGATAAAATATTAAATGTAGGGAAATGGGGATTGGCCAAAAGTGAATGCTTTGATATAAAATTTAAATTTAGGGAAAGAAATCATATGTGGATTGGCCAAAAATATATGAGCTGGCATAAAATATTAAATGCCCTTGACTAATTCGATGACCACCATTTTCGTATGTGAGAATACTACCAATGGTTAAGGTGGTTAAGTTTTATGACTGGACAATATTAAAAAACTGATTTAGAGTTTTTAAGTTTGTGGATTTATAAAATAAAAAAAAATTTAATGTAGATGTTTAGTTATGTTTTCAATTATATTTTATAAGAAGTTTAAATGCTGTATTTTTCAATAACATAATTTTTCAATTTGATTGTGTTTCTCATTAACTTTTAGGATCACACTTCACTTTTAGGATCACACTTCATGATCTATCATTCGTAGTTTTATTTTTTACATATACAAAAGTGTTTTAGTTTTTTAAATATATAGGCGTTGTGTTTTTATTTTTAAATATATAGTCTTTGTGTTTTTGTTTTTAAAATATATAGTCATTGTGGTTTAGTTTTTCAAATATATAATCGTTGTTGTGGTTTAGTTTTTTAAATATATAGTGGTTGTGTTTATCGCACTTTTGATGTGGAGCTATGAACAGGTGTTCACAAGCAACAATAGTTACCCAAAAGGAGTTTAAACCTTGATGACAACAATAACACCACCCACAATACGATAAATTGCTCAAAAGAGACTTATATTATTTTTTAATGTTGTGTTGTTGTTTTTTTGGTTAATTCTCAATATTTAAATTTTTTTTTTAAATTACAAAAAATTAAGTAACATTATTTTCAATTGTAAAATGATTGTGTGTGGTAATGGCATAGTGTGATTGTTAGATTGTGTTGTTCTTGTCGTCATGGTTCAAATTCCATTAGGGTGATATTGTTGAATGTTTAAATCCACATGAGGTCCTAAAAAATGATTGTTAAGTTCTTACTTTGTTATGATTTGTGGTATATATTAAGAAATATTATATTTTAATTTAGAAATATTTAAGAATTTATTTTATTCTTTTTATTTTTATTTTATTATGAGTTATTTTGTTAAATTATAAAGATGGTCCATGTTGTGACTTTATGATAAATTGCTCAAAAGAGACTTACATTAAATAATGTCTATAATTAATAGAGACATTTCAATTCTCATAACTTTTTTTATGATGTGTTATTTATAATTTATGTTTAGAGAAAATAAATGGTCATTATTTTCTAATAAAATGATTGTAAATTTTTTGTTTTATTATTTTTATTGTCTTTCTTGATTATTTTTATTTTAAAAGAAATCAAATTGATTATATGTGTGTGTAAATATGTATGTATATATGTGTATAATTTATATTACTATAAATGTAATAAAAATCTAAACTAGAAAGGGTGTTATCTTCCAAAAATAAAATATTTTATATAATTTTTTTATGTTCAAACTTATGATTTTAAAATTTAAGAAATGGTTTATTGAATCTATTAGGTTAAAGATTTTGACTTTTCTTCCACTCACCTCCTTTCGACATTCGCTACTAATGAACTATTTTCCTCCCTTCACAACAGCTCTTGTAATCCCCATAATGACTTTGGGTGTTGGGAGATTAATGGATGGTCCACCCCTACAAGATCTTGTCATTGAATGATAGTGATGGATGGAGGTTTTTGGATGTAATGTGCAATGGGGCTAGGGTTTGTTTTGATTTTTTTATGCCCCCAACTCAAAGGCATTTTCCTTGCCCTAGTCTTCCCAATAAACTCTAAACCACAGTTTTAGGGGTTCTATTTTTGGTCCAAAGGTTATAATGCCTTCTAACTCCATATTGATAAAATGTAATACCCCTCCCATAGTTTATGTTTCGATTTATTTGGCCAAACCCTTTTAGGCCACTTTTCATGTGTGTATTAGATCCTCATATAGGTTTGATGTTATTTATGTTTATGGTTTTACTGACCCCACACTTGCATGTGTATGGTTGGCGTGTATGTTTTATATTTATGTTTGATGTGCCTAATATAGTTGAGGGATGGAGTCGTAGTTACTTACTTGCAAGATCCACACGATCGATTGATTCCTGTCATTGCCTATTATATATTTATACATGTATGTACATGCTCGTCTTTTATGCAGGATTTTAGGTATCAGGCATCGACTTCCCAAAATTGTCAGGATGAGTGTGTCATATCGCAATATCTCAATGGTAAGAGAGAGAATATAACATGCAGGTCCTATCCCAACCTAAGTCATTAATTATCCTGAAATAGTGGACAAGTATCTGATTTTCTACCTATCTGGATTTGTCAAGGTGATGTAAATTCATGAGCCCTTCCTTTAGGCTTAAATGTTGCATTTTGGTTTAGTTGGTTTGCTTCATGTTGGCATGTCATCTAGTTTGATGTGATTTTTATATTCAAATGGTTAAGTGATTTATAAGATTAATATGTGATTAAATAATTAAATCTTATTAAATATTGAAATATTAAATATGAGGGTATTTAATTAATGAGAATTAATTAAATATTTTATTTTATTTTCTATTGAGAATATAGAATCAACTGGTTACATCAAAGTTTGACTGTCATCGTTACATCAGTATACACAGTATATATGTAAGGCAATACATCAGGATGTATAGTGTACCAAATGTACAATATAACATATATATATGTCTATACAACATATTCACTTTGCTATTCAAAAAAACTAGGATAAAAAAAAAGGTTTCAGTTTCAAAATGCCGCAATAGTCTTTATTATTCCCATCCATCTTCTTGTTCCTGCTCTTCTCTCTGGTTGTGATGATTGAGACTCCAGCAATCCTCATTTCCAGTATCAGGTTCTTCTTCATTAGGATCCTCTGTTTTGTCCTCTCTTGTATTACCTCTTTTGATTTCCTGAGGTACCATCATATTTCCTACATCAGCAACTATTGTGATATTGACAGAGTGTTCATTATTCTTTTGACCTTCTGCTTGCATCATCCCATGTTCATTTACTGTCTGGATATCTTTAGCAAAAAGAATGGTGACTCCTTCCTCCATCAAGCTTTGGAATATCTCCCTTGAAATCTAGATGGTGATAGAAACCTGAGACATGATAGTGAAATGCGTGACTTTATAATTAAACTTAGTAAGATCCCTCTTCTTATCCTAGAAAATCTCCTCATTTCTCTGTCTCCAAATAAACCAAAGCACCTCGGTAGTAACAGTAAACCAAAAATCATTAAGCTTGCAATCAAAGTTATCCACATAACCCGCCAAGACTTCATGCCAGGACAAGGTAGACTCAAAAAATCTCAAAAAATCAAAACCAAAAATAGCAGACCACACTTTAATAGCCCACGGACATTTGAAAAATAAATGCTCATAAGACTCAGTACATTTACAAACAGAGCACAAAATGGTATTCCTAGAACCTTGAGACACATAGTAACCAATAGCATGTTTTTTCAATAGAAAAATCCACTTAAAACAAACCTTTTTGGGCTCCACATGAGAATGCCATAGCAGTTCAAAGATTAAGTGCCACTTATTGCTAGACCAATTCAGACTCCAGACTCGGTTAATTTCATTAAAAAATTTATTACTGTCACTCATCATATTATAAATTTGCTTGCAAGAAAAATTCCCCAGTGTGATACCATCTTTCCATTTAATAAGTTCGGGGTTGTGACAAGATGAAATGCATTTGCCCGAAAACTAGCTACCCACAGCCTTAGCCATGAGTGTGTATGTTTTCTTCTGGGAGGATGGAATGTCAAATTTACTACTTAACTCTGCACAGGAAGAAAGCATGTTATCAACAATAATATCACTGATGTATGAAATGCCTTTCTTGTTCCAGCTTTTAGCTGAGCAACATTGGGTGAGAGCAAGTGGTTTATCATTTAGATAAATCCCCCACCAAATAGACCGGTCAATTATAGCAAAATATGGATTCCTCCCTATAGCACCTCTGAAACATAGTAATGGTTTAATGTCCTTCCAAGCCTTCCACAGAGCAAAGAATATCCTAGAGCCAAAAACCTTCACATCAAAGTCACCTAACAGAATGTCAAGAAAAGGGATATTATCCCATGTTTTGCTCTTTTTAATGACAAACCTGACAACATTATTTCTTATTAATACTTTCCAAGGTTCATTGCCCTCTATAGCTTTAATAAGCCATTTTGAGATTAGAGCCTTACCTTTTTTTCAGATCTTTAATACCCAGTCCACCCAGCTTCTTTGGGGTACAACACCACTCCCACTTGACATTATGTCTCTTCCTATTTCCAACACCATCAGACCACAAAACATCCCTCAAGATCTTCTCCAACTTATTTGTTTGAGTATTAGAAAATAGCCATGTAAAGGCATAGTATATTACATGCGAAGAAAGAACTTTCTAAACTAACTGAAGTCTTCCTGCAAGAGAAAGCATATGAGTTTGCCACTTGATGTGTTTTCTTTCAACTTTTTTAAAGATCTAATTCCACATATCATTCATTGAGGGGTCAAGAGCAAACGGTATTCCCAAATATCTCACAATAGTATTAGGGCCTGACCATTGCCATCCTTTCCCCTCAAGCTAAGTGGGAGGGGTGTTATCCCATCCAAGAATAATAGATTTATGAGGGGCAATCTTAGCACCAGAGGCTTTGCAAAACAATTCAATTCTGCATACAATTCTATTAAAGTTATTTTCATCAAGCTCAACAAACAAAGCTGTATCATCTGCAAACTGCTCAATCAGGATATCTTCATTATTAGGCAAGGAGATACCTTTAATAGGAAGGCCAAATTCAGTGGCCTTGATAATATATGTCATAGCATCTGCAGCAATAACATACAGAGCAGGAGCTAAGGGGCGTCCCTGTCTAATAGATCTTCCTAAGGGAATGGATTCCGAGATCTCACCATTAATCTCAATGCTAGTATTAGAGTCTTTGAACAATATCTTGACCCAGTTACAAAAGTATTCAGGGAACCCAAACTATCATATGCCTTCTCAAAATCTAGAAGTATCATGGCTGCATTTTGTTCATCAGCTTTTGCCCAATGCATTGCTTCCCAGCTAGTAATAAGGTTTTCCAGAATAAATCTGCCTTTGATGAATCCAGTTTGAGTCACTGAGATAATGTCATTTAACACTTTAGCAATCTTGTTAGCCAACAGTTTGGCAATAATTTTATAAGATATGTTTAGAAGGGTGATTGGCCTCCAATTTTTCACTTGGGTTTTATCTCCCTCTTTAGGCAAGAGTTTGATTAGTCCTTCATTAATTTTTTCACCAAGAGTCCCCTTGTCAACTGCAAATTGATAGACTTCAAATAATTCACTAGATATCCATTCTTTGTTTGTTTTGTAGAATTCAGCCGGTAGGCCATCTATCCTAGGTGACTTTCCATTGGCCAATGATGAGATGGCATCTTCAATTTCATGAATAGAAATTTCTTTCCCTAGCATAGTACTCTATTCTTTGTTAATCTTGGATGGGATAATACTGATACACTGATTCATGCATAGTTGACTGCCTTCATCATGTTCCGAGGTGAAAAGATTTTTATAAAATTCAACAAATGTGAGCATGATTTCCTTATTGCAAGTGTTGATTCCTCTATCAGTTTGAATGCCTGTAATCTCCTCTCTACATTGCTTTGCCCTGATGATATTAAAAAGGTATTTAGACCCGCTATCTCCATCTTTAATCCAATTAGCTTTAGCTCTAATTTTTTGTCCCTAAATCTTGTACTGTTAAAGAACCCTAAGTTTGCCTTTGGTATCACAAAGCATTTTTTCTAACTTCTCATCATTACCTTTATTCTACAATTCAGTTTCAATTTCTAGGAGATGGGAGTTGAGTTTTTTCTCTTCATGATTCATGTCTTTAGCTTCTTTTGTACCAATAGTTTGAAACAACTTCCTCCAAGATTCAACCAGCTGATCCCATTTTTCAATAGGTGAGCTATTATTACTCCAAAATTTGGAGAGGACAGTGACCATATGGAGGGCATCCAGGTTGTCATGGTTATTTAATAGTGTCATATTGAGTTTAAATAGGGTTTTCTTGCAGCAATTTTCAACTTGATGCCCCTCCTTCTTAATACAAATATTCACACAAATAGGAGAATGATCAGACATGCTGGCGGGGACCACATTAATAGGGTATTGACCAACCTTCTGAATGGTACTCATTTCATGCTTATTGATATAAACCCTGTCAAGTTTGCAATAAATTCCAGCTTTATTAGTTTGGTTATTGCACCATGTATACTAGACTCCTTCATGCCCTCCTTTGAGTCCAATCATTGGATCATTAATGCCAAATGTTCTCTGAACTGTTCATTACTCTTCCATTCAAAATTTCCACCTCCTATTTTATCCTTGAGGCATTCTATCATATTTAAATCTCCTACGAAGATCCACTTTATCTTAGGAAGATTGTTGGCAAGCCATTCCCACAACTTAGTCCTCTCCCTATAATCATTCGAAGCATAAATGTTGCAAATGCCTATCTCACTTTCATCATGTTTAATGATGATCCATATTGCTCTATTACAAGGAGAGATTCCACTATCTATAATTTTCTTTTCCCATGTGGAATTGATTAAGATTGCTACTCCTCCCTTGCCTCTGTCATGATTTGAATAATAACATCTAGCTTTACCCCAAATGAATTTCAATATATTAAAAGCTTGATACCCATTGATTTTAATCTCTTGTAAGCAAACAATATCTTTGCCACTTAAACTGTTACACCATCTTCTAGCTATATATTTCCTATATGACATTTCTAACCCTCTAACATTCCAGCTATGAATTTGTACCTTCATGATTAACATTTAGAGGGGGGATTAATCTTACATAATCTAGAAAAGCAATCTGGCATATCATTCCCTTTTGTCTTGTTATTTCTCTCCTTATTTTTTAAACTATTACTTCTCTCATATGTTTTTCTTTTCTTTTTTTTAGCAATTACCTCAGTGAATCCTTCACCACTACTCCCATCTTCCTCCATATTCCTAGCCTCTGAGGGTAGCTTTCTGCTCCGAGGAAGAAGGTTATCTAGTAAGGGGGGATTACTATGTTCCAGAGGTGATGGAGGGGGGATGCTAGCATTTCCTGCTTGGGCACCATTTTTTATTTTTTCCAAGGCAATCTATTGTGCATTTTTTATGCTGCTATTGCCATCATTTTTTGACCTTGGCACCGGGATATATAGGGGATTCGGGGCAATGTTATGGTTTGGAATGGAGGAAGCAACAGGTCTAACTTCATATTCTCCCTCAAACAAGGGGTTATTCAAAGTTACGAACCCATCAACATGAGTGTCTACAGTGTTTGAGGATGGGGCTAGATTGGTTTTACAATTATTCTTCTCGGTACTGGCAGGATGGAAATCCTTGGAGATGTTTTTTAACAAGGGGCACTCTTTTTTACTATGCCCATTACATTTACAGTGGAAGCAAGCACCAATATCCCCTAGTTTATTAATCTTCCAAGCATAGGGGTCTCCTTTGAAATTAATAGAGATATTTTTTGGGAAAGGGGTTCCAGGGGTCAGAGCGAGAAGAACACAAGCATTAAGATGAGGGAGGGTGATTTTTGTTTCTTCAATCTACAAAACTGACCCAAGGGGTTTAAGAATCTAGGAAAGAAATGGCCAAAATTCAAGCTGGACTCCAAGAATTTCAACCCAAAATGGAGAGGCCTGGTATACTACATCCTCAGTTTTACCTTTGGGCAACCACGGTAAGGCTCTAAACATTGTTTGCCCTACATTCCAAAAGCTTTTTTTTAACACCTTCTCCTACATAGCATGGTTCTTAAAGAAAATGACAAAGAGACCTTTTTGTATCATTCTACTGAAGTTAACAACAATGCCGAGCTTCTTCCCCCAAACATTGTTAATCCAATCATCCAAAAATTTGCACATAGGAAGAAACTTAACGTCCATACAAACAAAGAAAATAGCAATGATTTTCAATCTAGTTTGTTCACCCTTAATGGCATTCACCATATCAACATTCAGAGTCAAAGAAAGAGTGTTGCCAGGAAGATAAGGGACCTTACCTTCTCCTCCAATGTCATTATTGGAACTACCTAGACCAACGATAGAATCTCATTGATTTCCATTGGTGTGGCCTCCTCGAGAGACAGTATCTTCTTCCTCGAAGGAGCATTCAAAAACTACATAACAAGGACATCTACTGGTATTCCCATTAGCCACCACATCTTTAAATGAAGGTTTATTGCCACCCACATCACAAAAATTATTACCACCATCATCACTTTGCATGGCCTCTCTCAACTTTGTTGTGCCATCATTAATGTCATCCTTCCCCTGCTCTCCAGAACCCTCATCCATGAAGAGAACTTCGCCCACGAGCCAAATGGTCGAGCCCTAAGTAGCACAAAACCAAGGATAAATAGCAACCATAGGAGCCCAACAAGGAAAAACCTACAAAACCAAGCAAAAAAAAAGACTAAAAGAAACACAAAACAGCAAGGGCACACGACAGCACAGCAAGGAATGACAAGACCTAGACAAAACCGCTCACACGGGGAGCGCTCGCAGGCAGGACATGCAGTAATTCAGAAAGTGCCCACTTGCAGAGCGCTCGCCAACCTCTCTATGGTCTAGTCATTAAATATATTTGTTAATTAAAAAACTTAATTATAAAATCTCATTATAAAAATAAAAGACTTAATTAATTATCAAAACTATATTTGAAATTAAAGGCATAAATAATGAATTAGTATTTAATTATCAATTTGTATTTTTATTTTATTTTTGGATCAGTAACAGGCCTAAGCCGATAGATTATATTATTAAAATATAAAAAAATTACACCTACATTCAGTGTGGGCATCGATAGGAAAGAATGGAGGGAAGAGAACCTCTGGTCTAGCCCAGATCTTGAATAAGATCAGAAAAAAACCATACAATACAATACAATATACATCAAATCCCTCTTTTCAATCAAACTTTTGTCAGACTATCTATTACAAATGAGGGTCTAATGTTAATACAAAAGGCTTCATGCTTGTTAAACTAATCTTGTTACATGTATCCGTTGATACTGAGATCCTTAAGAGATAACCAAATACTTTTAGGCCTATTGATCCACAAGCTGACTTTCATATTTTGGCATTATTCTTGAAGTTTAGCCAACCAGAGGAGGCTTAGAGCTTAGTGCCTCCATATACTCTTCCTCTTCCACTCAACCAAGATCAAAGTTAGAGTCTTCTAAATATAAATGCATGAAAAAGATACATAATAAGTAATCAACTAATTATTTTTTAAAATCATAAACTGAACATCATTTGACCACTGTATGGTTTCTAGGAATATCAAATAATTCAATAGGCATAAAGAGCCCTCAATCTCTATAGAAAACCTTATGAATTTTGAGAAAGAGTCCTGATAAGTAAATCGATAACCATTCTATATTCTTTAATTCATCACTTTCTTTTGTTCCTACCGAGAGTGATTTATAAGCTTGAATAAAACCTTCATTTACATTAGATCTACCTCTATCTACAATTTATAAGTTACAACAACAACTGTTAGAAAAGCCTGGACATTTACCTTTGGTTTCCTGCACATTTGTTTTACAGAGTTGACTATTAATAAAATGAAGCCTTTCAACACTACCATTTTAATTTAAAGCTCAAAAAATCACACAACTAATTGTTGTGATAGGAAAAGAAGAGGCATATCATGATCCCTCGGTGAGGGTACCTAGCTCTATAACAACATAAATGAAAACCATAAACTATTGCTACGATCTGACTTTAAAGTGGTCCATTAATCATTTAATACTATGACTACTAGACCAAGTCTCTTTGAACAATACCTTGCCCAAGGTTATTTGAATAATAATAAATATGTATACAATCTATAGACACGTGAAATCTTGGAGCTTCTCTCCTTATCGAATAGCCCGAAAGGTTAGCCACAAAAATAGATCACCAGGATCTCTGAGATCTCAGCGGTAGATCTTTCAAGACTCTGATCATACTTCAAACTGAAGCAAAATCTATATATTTCTATAAAATGGAATATATGCAGACAAGTTTAAATAGATTTATATAAGGATATATGTTTCTATATATAAAAAGCAGTATGTAAATATGGAAAATTGAAACCCAAACTAAGACTATTATAGTTTATATAAGAGATTAAATGAAAGTAAATAAGTCTAAAGGGAAAAAATATCTACAGTAATGAAAGTATAATCCTTTGTATATAGAATCATCTGTATATAGAAAGAGGATACATAAGAAAGAGAGCCACACTTTTCAACATAATAAAAAATCCTCTTCTAAACAAACCCATTAAAGTTAAAGTTAAACCATAAGATAGCCATAATTTACATTTACTTACAAAAAAACATGAACCCACAAAAGACTAAAAAGATCATTTGACTACCCAACTCTGACCCCTATGTATCCAATTCTAAAAAGGAGTCATAAAACATAGTGATAGGATCACACTAGATTCCAACTCTCTTGTTATGATGCAAGGCAGGGGCCAAGAGGGTCCAAACAAAGGCACACCCTAATGATCCAAGCTTGCTCAACAATATGCAGAAGCAAACAACAACACAGTGAGAGAGAGAATGCAGGATCTTTCACCAATTTTCATCAAATAGAATAATACATGTCGGGTTGTAAGGCCTTCCCGGTTAGGGCTAGATATTACAATGAATTATAGAAGTCCTCAAACATGCGAGGATCTTCCAACAACCTCTAATCTTCCTATCTTCTATCTCCTAACTGAGAACCACCCCTAAACTACAATCAAACAACTACATTTATACAAGAGTCTAGCGAGCTGAGTCGGCCTTCAAACCCACAATCAATGGAAGGAATTTTTAGATCTGGGACCACACGCTTCCCAATGATGGATTCCAACATTAAATCCATGACCCAACATAAATGCACAAGTTGGCTCAACAAGAACTCAAAAGAAACTACTCAATAAGCAAGGATGACCGAGCAATAGACAAGCATCACTGAGCGCTAGTGAAACAACCGACCGCCCAGGAGATAACTAACCATACTTGGTAACCAAAGGAAACCGACCAACTACCGACCAACTTGGTCAAAGAAGAAACTGAGCAACACAGACAAACTCCAAAATGTTTTTGGTGACGCAGGATTGCCAAGGACCCAAGATGCTCCTACATCATGTTAGGACCAACCTAGGTTCCTAACTCACTAACTCCCATATTCCTTGATTAGGGATTCAAAAAGGTTCTTCCTTGCCTCCTAAGTACTCTCTCAATGTCCTTAATCAAAGAAAAACTACTCCCACTCTTCTAAGTGACATCAATGTTCAAATCTACCTTCCTTTCTCATGCTCGCTTCCATTCTTCCAAGTGTACTGAACCTCCTAAGAAAGTGATGAATCTTGTAGGGGTATGGAGGTAGTTAAATTTATCTCATTAACCAATTCTTGACACATTTTGACCATGTCAATCCATCTTTCCTTTATAGATCTCACCAATTTGTCTTTTTAGGCCTTATATAGCCCTTGAGCCCCCAATTAGGTCTCCTAGTCTAGGTTTTTAGGATTTCTCACAAAATGTTTCTTAAGGACATGCCAAATAAGCTATGGATTCTTCAATCAATTAGGAGGCCCTAAGATATTTTGTGGGTCTTGGGTTCCTAAGCATCTGTAAAGTACCCTATCAAAACTATGAGGGTTTGATGAGGGTTTTAATGACTTCTAGGAGCTCACAGGTCACTGAAAGGAAATGATTTATGAACTGATTGGCCAAGCCTCTATCTCTTTACCAGGTCTTTGTCTCATCTTGTTACACATCTCCAATTTCTTGGATTCAATCTTCATAGTCACCCTTGCAAGTAAACTTACAAACAACTTCCTTGTTCCTAGTTAGGCATTGACTAAGCTCGCCTAGGGCAAGGTCACAAATATATCTAAACACTTCTCTAGACCTTCTTTTTTCTTATGTACACTGTACATGGGCTCCACTTCCATTTTCCAAAAGGTTGTGATGAACACACAATGGGATTTTATGGGGGAGCCATTTTTGGGACTGCTCCTATGTACAGGCCAGTAAACTAGCAGGAACAAAACAAAAACAAAGAACTTACAAAACTAATAAAAAACACTTACTCTTGTGCAGAAATGCAGTAAAACTAGTAACACTACCAAGGTTATTCAATAAAAATAGTAATCTAATCCATGAGGTCCTATTCAAGCAAAGAAACAACAAAACTATGTCTCTAACTATTTGTGACAGTGTTTGATTACTTATGCCAGTAATTACAAAAGTTTTCCAACCTCGGTATTCAAGCTTATTGAGGCTTAAATGGATTTTTCCCACATGTGTGGGTGGTTAGGACCTCCTGTAGACCTAATTCCATCAGTCGATCCTTTTAGGACAAAAGTTGTCATGCGACTTTGCAAAGTTGCAAAAGTTATCATGACAACTTTTTAGCAACTTTTGCATTGTTGCTCTTCTTCCTTCCTAAAACACTTTTACCTTCCTAAATATATAGGTGTTGTGTTTTTGTTTTTAAATATATAGTCTTTGTGTTTTTGTTTTTAAAACATATAGTCATTGTGTTTTAATTTTTCAAATATGTAATCATTGTGGTTTAGTTTTTTAAATATATAGTGGTTTTGTTTATCACACTTTTGATGTGGAGCTATGAACAATGGGCACAAGCAAGGAACCTTTCCCCATTTTAACATTCAATAATAATTACCTACGAGGATTTTAAACCTTGATGACAACAATAACACCACCCACAATATGATAAATTGCTCAAAAGAGACTTATATTATTTTTTAATGTTGTGTTGTTCTTTTTTTGGTTAATTCTCAATATTTAATTTTTTTTTTAAATTACAAAAAATTAAGTAACATTATTTTCAATTGTAAAATGATTGTGTGTGGTAATGGCATAGTGTGATTGTTAGATTGTGTTGTTCTTGTCATCATGGTTCAAATTCCATTAGGGTGATATTGTTGAATGTTTAAATCCAGATGAGGTCCTAAAAAATGATTGTGAAATTCTTACTTTGTTATGATTTGTGATATATATTAAGAAATATTATATTTTAACTTAGAAATATTTAAGAATTCATTTTATTCTTTTTTTTTAAATTTTATTATGAGTTATTTTGTTAAATTATAAAGATGGTCCATGTTGTGACTTTTTGATAAATTGCTCAAAAGAGACTTACATTAAATAATGTCTATAGTTAATAGAGACATTTCAATTATCGTAACTTTTTTTTATGACATGTGTTATTTATAACTTATGTTTAGATAAAATTAAATGACAATATTTTCTATAATAAAATGACTGTAAAATTTTTATTTTATTGTTCTTATTGTGTTTATTGATTATTTTTAATTTAAAAGAAATCAAATTGATTACGTGTGTGTGTGTGTGTGTGTGTGTGTGAGTATAATTTATATTAATATAAATGTTGTTAAGGTTTTTAGGATCGTTGCAAATGTAATAGCACTATCTGATTGTATGTGTTTTCCAAATGCAACAATCTCTTACATTTATATTGAGAATGAGCCAAGAAGTGACATTTACCTTCATGGGACATGTCTATTCATTATTATGTAATTACTATAATAAAAACTATGATTATATATATACATACATATATATAATATCTCTTGAGTATTATATTAATTTCTCTAATATTTACATTATATATATATATATATATATATATATATATATATATATATATATATATATATATATATATATATATATATACACATCTCATATATACTATATATATACATATCTTCACTAGTATTGACTCATAGTGTTTATCTGACTGAAGCTACAAAACATCAACACTTCCTCTTAGCCAGGGAATATTAAACACATGATTAGGATCAGAAGATATCATTTACCGTGATATCAGAGATATGGTCTAACTAGGAATATCAATTCGCATGATATTCACCATAACTCATAGATTCATAAGAATATCATCTCATGATATTAGGAGTAATATCCATAGAATATCAAGACACATAATATTCACCGTGTACTCAGAGTACTGGACTACCGACATCAAGTCTCATGATGTTCACTAGGTACTCAACAAATATTTTAGATATCACAATAAGATATTAGAGATATGGTCTGACCAAGAATATCAAGTCTCATGATATTCACCATAACTCAGAAAAATATTTTAGATATCACCTCAATATGATATCAAAGATATGGTCTGACCAAGAATATCAAGTCTCATGATATTCACTATAACTCAAAAATGTTTTACATAACGCCTCAATATGATATCAAAGATATGATCTGACCAAGAATATCAAGTCTCATGATATTCACCATAACTCAAATTTTTTTTAGATAACACCTCAATATGATATCAAAGATATGATCTGACCAAGAATATCAAGTCTCATGATATTCACCATAACTCAAAAATGTTTTAGATATCACCTCAATATGATATCAGAGATATGATCTGGCCAAGAATATCAAGTCTCATGATATTCACCATAACTCAAAAAATATTTTAGATATCACCTCAATATGACCTCAGAGATATGGTTTGACCAAGAATATCAAGTCTCATGATATTCACCATAACTCAAAAAATTTCATAGGTAATGTATCCTTAATGCAAGGTATCATCTATTGTGATTTGTTTCATCCATCACATGATATTATCACAATAGAAGGTCGATGGTCTATTTAAGGAACTGAATCCACCATGTAGGAAAACATCTATTGTGATATGTTTCAGTCATCACATGATGTCTATCATAATAGAAGTTCAATGGTATGTTTAAGGAACTGAATCCACCATGCAGGAAATCATCTATTGTGATTTATTTCAGCCATCACATGATGTCTATCACAATAGAAGGTCAATGGTCTATTTAAAGAACAGAATCCACCATGCAAGAAATTATTTATTATGATTGGTTTCAGCCATCACATGATGTCTATCACAATAGAAGGTCAACAATCTGTTTAAGGAACTAAATCCACCATGTAGGAAATCATCTATTGTGATATATTTCATCCATCACACGATGTCTATTATAATAGAAGGTCGATGGTCTATTTAAGGAACTGAATCCACCATGTAGGAAATCATCTATTGTGATCTATTCTAGCCATCACACAATGTCTATCACAATAGAAGGTCAATGGTCTATTTAAGGAACTGAAACCACCATGCAGGAAATCATCTATTATGATATGTTTCAGCCATCACATGATGTCTATCACAATAGAAGGTCAATGGTCTATTTAAGGAACTAAATCCACCATGTAGGAAATCATCTATTATGATCTATTTTAGGCATCAAATGATGTCTATCCTAATAGAAGGTCAATGGTTTGTTTAAGGAATTGAATCCACCATGCAGGAAATCATCTATTGTGATTTATTTCAGCCATCACATGATGTCTATCACAATAGAAGGTCAAGTTATTGTAAGATCGTCACCTTTCAATAACTCTTACAAATACAAGTGATAATCATTTGGAAGTCGTCACTTCCTCATGATTTACATAGGGCCCAAAAGGCATTCATGATTCCTAGTTCTCTAACTATTATAGATTCTTGATCACTGGAGAATCCATCTTAGTATGGACTACTCCCTCTGAATCAATATGACCAAGATTATCAAAAGTTGATTTAACCATATCCTCTATCTGCTCCCTCTGAAGCTCAAGTTCTTGTATCAACCTCTTGTCTTCTTTTGAAATGTTAGACTCCCTCTGCATCTAGTCTCAATCATCAATTTGTTTGCAAGCATCAAGTTATTTCTCCCTTGAATGCAATTTTCTTGTGCTTCCATCCTGAAGGTATGTCAAAGAGAGATTACAAATAGCTCACTAAACTATCTTGACTAAAAATACCAATGATAGAAGCATACAAGATTTTACTAACCAATAGTATAACATGAATTACAAACTTAAAAAAATAATGTGCATTAATAAAATATGGAATACTTATCTTCTATAAATTTTAAGTATTTCATTCTGTAAGGTGAGCCCATATAGAAAAATCATGCAAATTCACATAATGATGTCGTTGTTCTCAAACATTACTAAAATTTTTCACATGACTTGTCTTGAATATCCAAAGGTTCTATGCACTATGCCAACCTTTAATCTTATCAGATCTCCCTTCAAGCAATTAGGCTTTTAAAGAAGGAACCTCGCTCTTTTACAGATTATGCATAGACCCATACACAATCGGTCATAACTTTTGAACCTGACACTTTCTTGCCAATCACTCTAGTGAGATTCTTTTAAAAAAAAATTCACCAACATACCCAAAATTTAGCAAAATCCAACAGTGTATTTGTGAGATATGGTCCTTGTATTGAGATTATATTTTCTAAGACAATCACACATTCACCATCAACAAACTACACTCTTACATTTGCAACTTGGCTCTGATACCATGTTAAGGTTTTTAGGATCATTGCAAATGTAAAAGAACTATTTGATTGTATGTGTTTTCCAAATGCAACAATCTCTTACATTTATATTGAGAATGAGCCAAGAAGATATATGTCCCTTCATGGGACATGTTTATTCATTATTATATAATTAATATAATAAAAATAATGATTATATACATATACACACACACACACACATATATTGATGAAGGGTGCTCTCCTTAATACCACAAACACATAACAGAAATAGAGAAACAACAATAATTTGCAAGAATAGAAAATGGGCTTCTTATTATCTCCACAAATGTGGAATTAAAAATTTTAGAATTACAATATGCAAAGCCACATGGGCATTTTCCCTTACAATATTATGTAGGACAAAGCCTTGAATCATTACCCAGATCTACCCAGAACTGCCCTAGACAACACTACGAACCTTTCTTATATAGGCAATTTCCACCACTCGAGAAGGTTCCAGAAATTTAGCCCTTAAGGCCGACTATCCGAAGAATTATTTTCCTTTCTTTTCTTTTTACATAGGGTCGGCTCTAAAGAATTACAAAATATGTTTTTTGGTAGCCCAACTTCTGGAGGCCATAACTTTCTAACCGTAGCTCTGTTTTCCTATTATAAACACTATTCAAAAATGGCATAACCTGATCTACAGTGCTTGACTCGCACAAGCTCCAGTCAGTCGGGGGTCGATCGTGATCTAGAGCCTCTAAGGCCTTCAAAATTGACATGAAAGATTTCATACCCAAAAACCTCAATAACTTCACCAATACAGATGATGTGGCAATGAAACTCAACTGGTAGGCTAATATGACTAAGATGAACCTCCAACTATGAAATTAGAACATTCCGAGATCGTATGACCAACTTACTAAAAATAGTAAGTTTCCATAAATAGTAGCTTTGCATAAGATAGCCCTTATTGAAAAGAAACTAGAAATATTTTTGGGTGATGCAAGATTGCTCTTACACCCAGGATGCTCCTGCATTAGACACCCGAGGTAATTTGAGAAGTGACCCTGTCACGACTCAGGTGTGAAGAGGAAAACTAAGATGGTTAACCTCCTCCTTTGTCAGCCATGATGAATCTTCAATAGGTCATCCTTTCCATTTGACTAGATATTCTTCATATGTCTTGTTCCTTGTGCTTCTACCAACACGACTATCCAATATGTCCTCAATCTCCTTGGTAGCTGAACTAGTTGTTGGAATACTCCATTGTGCTATTGTGATCTCACCTTCAACACCTCCCTCATGATACTCTGTCAGATCTTAAATGTTAAACACTGGTGAAATATTTTGCTTAGTAGGTAACTCGACCTCATAGGCATTTCCTGAAGCATGCTTCTTCAGTATCTTGCACAACCCAAACTTCTTCATTTTCAACTTGTTATATATACCAACTAGAAATCTCTCCTTCTGCAAATGAACCATGACTTCATCTCCAACCTAAAATTCCTTATGTCTTCTTTTCTCATCTTCCTTAGCCTTATACTACACATTCATCTTAGTAATGTGCTTCCTCACCTCCTCATGGATGTTCTTCAAATGTTCTGCAAAATCCTCAGCTTCAGCACTACTTATTTCTCCTTTATCTATCTTCCTCAACTTAGATGCATTTCTGGGACTACTTCCATATACAATCTGGAATGGTGATTTACTAGTGCTCCTATTGATAGAATTATTGTATGCAAATTTCACATGTGGTAAAATCAAATCCTATCTTGTTGGCTTATCTCCAACCAAACATCTCATCAAATTCCCCAAACTCCTATTCACTACCTCTATCTATCCATTAGTCTGTGGATGATGTGATGAACTGAACTTAAAATATGTCTTTAACTTCTTCCATAATGTACGCTAGAAATATCCAACAAACTTAGTGTCTCTATCTAAAACTATACTCTTTGGCAAACCATGTAGTCTCACCACTTCTTTGAAAAACAATTCTACCACATGAACTGCATCATTAGTCTTCTTGCAAGGAATGAAATGTGCCATATTTGAAAATCTATCAACCACCACAAAAATTGAATCATGTCACCGCTAAGTCCTTGGTAAACCAAGAATAAAATCCATACTGATATCCTCCCAAGGTTTCTCTGGTACAGGTAATGGCTGATACAACCCTGTATTCTGCTTTACTCCTTTTGCCATCTGACATACTCTACAACTCTGTACAAACTTCTTGACATCTTGCTACAACTATGGCCAATAATAATTCTCACTAACCAAAGAAAGGGTTTTATCATGACCAAAATGTCCAATCAATCCTCTGCTATGCTTTTCCTTGATGAGATTCTCCCTCATAGAACTTTATGGAATGCACAACTGACTCCCTCTGAATAGCATATCATCCTGAATGATAAAATCCAACCACTTCGTTATGTCTAGAGTAATAGGTTATTTACAAGATTTCCAAGCTTCACCAAAATCAGGATCCTCTGGATACAAATTCTTGAGTCCCTTGAACCCAACCACCTCAATCTGCATCTCTTTCAGCAATAGTTGCCTTCTGCTAAGCGCATCTACAACCCTGTTAGACTTTCCACTCCTGTGTTTTCAAAACAAATGTATAACTCTACAAAAACTCAACCCATTTCAAATGTCTTTGATTCAACTTTCCTTGACTATTCAAATATTGCAAAGCTTGATGATCAATATACAAAACAAACTCTTTAGGAAGCAAATAGTGTCTCCACTTCTTCAATGCTTGAACTATAGCATAAAATTCCTGATCATAAACATAATATTTTCTCTTAGCATCATTTAACTTCTCACTAAAATAAGCAACAGGTTTACCTTCTTGGCTCATAACAACTCCTATTGCAGTACCACTAGCATCATAGTATACTTGAAACACCTTATTAAATTTGGAAGTGTTAAAACAGGTTGTTTTGTAACTTTCTATTTCAACAATTTAAAACTCTTATCTACCCTAGTAATCCACTTAAACTCTTTTCTATCCCCTCTCATTGTTTCAATCAAAGGTCCACAAATATTGCTAAAACTCTTGATAAACTTTCTGTAAAAGCTAGCCAAACCATGAAAAGATCTTACCTTTGTAGCACTCCTTAGAGTAGGCCATTCAAGGAAGCTTGCACTTTCTCTGGGTCCATTTTTAGACCTTCTATTGAAACTACAAACCCCAGATACACTAACTCTTTCTTCACAAAACTACACTTCTTCAAATTAATCAACAATTTCTCTTTTCTTAACTTCTCAAACACCATATGAATATGCATCATATGCTCCTCTAATATCTTACTAAAGATCAAAATATCATCTAGTTAAACAATGACAAACTTACCCAAAAATTCTTTTAGAACCTCATTCATGAGCCGCATGAAAGTGCTCGGTGCATTGGTTAGCCCAAAAGGCATGACTAACCACTCACACGGTCCTTCCTTTGTCTTGAAAGCATTTTTCCATTCATCTCCTTCTCTAATTCAAATATGATGATATCCACTCTTTAGATCTATCTTTGAAAAATACACAGCTCCCCTCAAACCTATACTTGATTGTGATCTTGTTTATTGCTCTGGAATCTATACACATCATTCATTATCCATTCTTTTTTGGTGCTATTACTGCTGGTACAACACATGGACTCAGGCTCTCCCTAATCAACCTTTTCTGTAACAATTCATGTACTTGTCTGTTCAACTCTTCACTTTTTGCTGGTGTCATTCTGTGTGCTGCCTTATTTGGAAAATTGGCTCTTGGAATCAAGTCCATCTAATGACTGATCTTCCTTACCGGTGGTAATCCATCCAGAACATTATCAAATACAATATCCTAAAACTCATTCAATAGATCTGCAACTTTTATAGGTACATCTTCTACTTCCTCTTTATCAGCTTTTGGAATTAAAGCAAAACACATATGCTCATGCCTCATACCCTCTAGGAATTTTCTTCCATCAACAAAAGTTATCCTTTCATTACCACATACCTTTTCTTCTATGTCCTTCAATGGCTTTAGCTTATGTCGCACTCCATCCTTCATCAGGGAATAGGTATTTGCATGACCATCATGTACAACAAGCATGTCAAACTGCCATGGTCTACCCAACAACATATGACATGCATCCATAGGTATGATATCACATAGTACCTCATCATGGTATCTGCCAATCTTGAACTTTACTAGGCACTGTTCACTAACCATGACCTTGTTGTCATCCTGTACCTAGGCAATCCAATATGGATGTGGGTGTTTCTATCTCCCGAGCTTCAACTTTTTGACCATCTCTTATGACACCAAATTATCAGTGCTTCCACTATCAATAATCACATCACAACACTTATCCTCACACTTGCACCTAGTGCGAAACAGGCTCCTCCTGTGCTCAGGTTCATCCTCCCCACTCAGTAGGACTCTTTTGTTAATTAACGTTTCTCCTCTTTCAACATCTTCAGAATGTGATGATATGGCATCTTCATCTACATGTGCAACTCTAGCTTGGCCTCCAGTTCTCCTATCTGTCCTTCCTTGGCATTGAGGACATTCATATGCCCTATGACCTTCCTCTCCACAATGAAAACATGTTCCATGGAAGCCTCCTCTTCCTGAACCTTGTCATCTTCCTCTTCCTCTTTGATCTCTATTATTTTGATCATGGAAATGATTGGAATTGTTTCCTCTTTGATTTTGACTGCTACTAGCCTCATCCTTTGTAATGAACCTTACTAAAAAGGTCACTAAAACCCCCAAATCTGAACTGAGACAATTTGTCAAACACTTGGCATGCACTGAATTGTTTTATTTTGTAATGAGTGTTTTAGTGTGATAGTTGTTTTGAGCATCAAGTACAATTGAGATAGCAATACCAATATTGAAATGTAACACAATGAGCAACAATGAAACTCTAAATATCAATGCAAGACCTCAATGCCAATGTATCATGAATGATAATGACTGATTCAAAAGACTGTTTCTCTGAATTTGTATGGACAGTTACATGAACAAGAATTTATGGCAATGACAAGACCTTACAATGCACCTTTCATTTACTATATCAATCCAATTACAATGATGAGTAATTAGTAACTGATTATTACACAATTCTGGACTGATACACAGTGACTGTATATATGCAATTTTATACAATTTTGGCAACAAAACATCAACACCAAACAATGTATAAAAACCTGGAAATGATGCACCAATTGCTGACCAAATTGTTGATGAAGTACGCTGACAAAGACTCTTCAATCTGCACCCCAGACTGTCCTTGAATGCTGCTGATGTGTCAGTCTTGGTACAGGCCGTACCTAGGCCGTATAGTATGACACCTATATAAAATATTTTGCAAGGTCTTTGGTCCCCAAAATGGTATAATCAGAAATGCCTAGGGCATATATATGTCCCTTCCAAAGCATAAAATTATTCTCCAAGTAGATTGAGAGGTATGAGCAAAAATGTATGGCTCAGACCCTATTTCAGTCTTCTCAGAAAATGTACAAAATGAACTTCAAATCCCTCCAAACTGATTCTCCAATGCAATGATGAATTCAGAACCCTTATTCAATTAGATGCAAGCCCCAAAATCAATCCTTAATGAAATCCAACATGAAATGGCTAAGTACCATCTCTAATCATGCAACCCTTCAGTAGATATTTCACTACCTCAGTTATGCCAATCTAGGGGAGTTATCGTTCCCAAAGATCAAATGATATTTGTAGACCAAAAGACTACAAATTGCTCCACAATGGAAGAAGTAGAAGAAATCCCAAAAATCAGCTTGTCAAAATGAATGCCCCAGCCCTCTATTTATTTACTTTTCTAAGAAGTTACTAAGAACTTCTAGAAACATCCAATTATAATTCACTTTATAATAAAATAACATTATAATATAAAAGTGCTTTTCTCAACTCAAAATTATAACAATGTAGGCTCATAACTGAATGTATGCCCAACTACAACCGAATGTAGGCTCAGACTGGATGTAGGCTCTACTAAACATAGGCTCTAACAGCAATATGCAATCAACTAATCTCCAAATGATCACGAGATGACTCTCTCCTCATCGCTATCAGTCTACGAGAGCCCGTGATAGACTGATCCCGCACGCCAAATGATGTCAGCCAAAATGGGGACATGACATCCTTCTTTTTTAGATGTTCATTTCAACCTCCATATGACCTAAGCCTCTAAGGCTGAAGCCGAAGTGGAAAAATTGTGAACACTACCTTTGTTGTTCTTCCGGAGCCTCTAAGGCCTTCAAAATTGACCTGGAAGATTTCGTACCCAAAAACCTCAATAACTTCACCAATACAGATGATGTGGCAATGAAACTCAACTGGTAGGCTGATATGACTAAGATAAACCTCCAACTATGAAATCTGAACATTCCAAGATCGTATGACCAACTTACTAAAAATAGTAAGTTTCCATAAATAGAAGCTCTGCACAAGATAGCCCTTATTGAAAAGAAACTAAAAATATTTTTGAGTGATGCAAGATTGCTCTTACACCCAGGCTACTCCCGCATATATATATATATATATATATATATATATATATATATATATATATATATATATATATATATATATATATATATGCGGGAGTAGCCTGGGTGTAAGAGCAATCTTGCATCACCCATACTAGTCAAATAAACATTATGAGTCAATACTAGTGAAGATATATATATATATATATATATATATATATATATATATATATATATATATATATATATATATATATATATATATATATATATATATATATATATATATATATATATATATATATATATGTATATGTATATATAATGGTTTATTGAATCTATCAGGTTAAAGATTTTGACTTTGCTTCCACTCACCTCCTTTCAACATTCACTATTGATGAACCATTTTCCTCCCTTCACAACAACTCTTGTAATCCCCACAACTCTGGGTGTTGAGAGATTGATGGATGGTCCACCCCTACAAGATCTTATCACTGAGTGATAGTGATGGATCAAGGTTTTTGGATGTAATGTGCAATGGGTATAAGGTTTGTTTTAATTTTTTTATGCCCCCAACTCAAAGGCATTTTCCTTGCCTCGGTCTTCCCAATAAACTCTACACCACAGTTTTAGGGGTTCTATTTTTGGTCCAAAGGTTATAATTCCTTCCAACTCCATATTGACAAAATGTACTACCCCTCCCATACTTTTCTTTTTGGTTTATTTGGACAGACTCTTGTAGGCCACTTTTCATGTGTGTATTAGATCCTCAGATAGGTTTGATGTTATTTATGTTTATAGTTTTACTAACCCCACACTTGCATGTGTATGGTTGGCATGTATGTTATATATTTCTGTTTGATGTGCCTAATATAGTTGAGGGACAGAGTCGTAGTTACTTTCTTACAAGATCCACATGATCGGTTGACCCCTGCCATTATCTATTATATATTTATAAATGTATATACATGCTCATCTTTTATGCAGGATTTTAGGTATTGGGCATCGACTTCCCCAAATTGTCAGGATGAGCATTTCATATCACAATATCTCAATGATAAGAGATGGAAGATAACATACAGGTCCAATCCCAACCTAAGCCATTAATTATCCTCAAATAGTGCACACGTATCTGATTTTCTACCTATCCAAATTTGTCAAGCTGATGTAAATTTGTGAGCCCTTCCTTTAGGCTTAATTGTTGCATTTTGGTATAGTTGGTTTGCTTCATGTTGGCATGTCATGTGGTTTGATGTGATTTTTGTGTTAAAATGTCTAGGTGATTTATAAGATTAATATGTGATTAAATAATTCAATCTTATTAAATATGGAAATATTAAATATAAGGGTATTTAATTAATGAGAATTAATTAAATATATTTGTTAATTAAAAAAACTTAATTATAAAATCTAATTATAAAAATAAAAGACTTAATTAATTGTCAAATCTAAAATTGAAATTAAAGGCATAAATAATGAATTAGTATCTAATTATCAATTTGTATTTTTATTTTATTTTTGGATTAGTAACAGGCCAAAGCTGATAGATTATATTATTAAAATATAAAAAATTTACACCTTCATTCAGTGTGGACACCAATAGGAAATAATGGAGGGAAGAAAACCTCCGGACTAGCCCAAATCTTGAATAAGATCGAAAAAAAACCATACAATACAATACAATACAATCTACATCAAATTCTTCTTTTTAATCAAACTTTTGACTGACTGTCTATTACAAATGAGGGTCTAATCTTAATACAAAAGGCTTCATACTTGTTAAACTACTCTTGTTAGATGTATTCATTGATACTAAGATCCTTAAGAGATAGCTATATACTTTTAGGACTATTGATCCACAAGGTGACTTTCATATTTTGGCATTATTCTTGAAGTTCGGCCAACAAGGCTTAGAGCTTAGTGCCTCCATATACTCTTCCTCTTCCACTTAGCCAAGATCAAAGTTAGAGTCTTCTAAATATAAATGCATGAAAAAGTTACAAAATAAGTAATCAGCTAATTATTTTTGAAAATCATAAACTGAACATCGTTTAACCACTGTATGGTTTCTAGGAATATCAAATAATTCAATAGGCAGAAAGAGCCCTCAATCTCTATAGAAAACCTTATGAATTTTGAGAAAGAATCCTAATAAGTAAATCGATAACCACTCTAAATTCTCTAATTCATCACTTTCTTTTGAACCTGCCGAAATTCTCTACTTGATTTATAAGCTTGAAGAAAACCTTCATTTTCATTAGATCTACCTCTATCCATGATTTATAAGTTACAACAACAACTGTTAGAAAAGCCTAGACATTTACCTTTGGTTTCCTGCACATTTGTTTTACATAGTTGACTATTAATAAAATGAAGCCTTTCAACACTACCATTTTAATTTAAAGCTCAAAAACTCACACAACTAATTGTTGTGACAAGAAAAGAAGAGGCATATCATGATCCCTCGGTGAGGGGACCCAACTCTATAACAACATAAATGAAAACCATAAACTATTTCTACAATCTGACTTTAAAGTGGTCCATTGATCATTTAATACTACAACTACTAAACCAAGTCTCTTTGAACAATACATTGCCCATGGCTATTTGAATAATAAGAAATATCTATATAATCTATAGACACATGAAAGCTTAGAGCTTCTCTCCTTACCGGATAACCTGAAAAGTTAGCCACAAAAATAGATCACCAAGATCTTCGGGATCTCAGTCGTAGATCTTTCAAGACTCTAATCATACTTCAAACTGAAGCAAAATCTATATATTTCTATAAAATGGAATATATGCAGAAAACTTTAAATAGATTTATATAAGGATATATGTGAATGTATATATATGTTGATCAATTCAAATGTGTTTGTATATATATATATAAATTAATATTTATAATTTTTAGAATATATATAAATAGAGAATAAGCAAAGGATCTAAAAATATATATGAAAATAAGTGGTTATATATAAATACATATATACTTATGTATATATATTTATATATCCATATATGTTTCTATATATAAAAAGCAGTCTCTAAATATGGCAAATTGAAACCAAAACTAAGACTATCATAGTTTATGTAAGAGAGTAAATGAAAGCAAATAAATCTAAAGGGAAAAGATATTTGCAGTAATGAAAGTATATTCCTTTGTATATAGAATCATATGCATATAGAAAGAGGATAGATAAGAAAGAGAGCCACACTTTATAATAGAATAAAAAATCATCTTCTAAACAAACCCATTAAAGATAAACCATAAGAGATCCATTTACATTTACTTACAAAAAAACCTGAACCCACAAAATACTAAAAAGATCATTTGACTACCCAACTCTAAGCCCTATGTATCTAATTCTAAAAAGGATCCATAAAACATAGTGATAGGATCACACTAGATTTCAACTCTCCTATCAGGACCAACCTAGGTTCCTAACTCACTAACTCTCCAATTCCTTGATCAGGGCTTCAAAAAGGTGCTTCCTTGCCTCCTAGGGACTTTCCCAATGTCCTTAATTAGATAAAAAATAATCCCACTCTTCTAAGTGACATATCAATGTTCAAATGTACCTTCCCTTCTCATGCTCACTTCCATTCTTCCAAGTGTACTCAACCTCCTATGAAAGAGATGAATCTTGCAAAGGTATGGAGGTAGTCAAGTTCATCTTATTAACCAATTCTTGACACATTTTGACCATGTCAATCCATCTTTCCTTTACCGATCTCACCAATTTGTCTTTTTAGGCCTTGTAGCCCTTGAGCCCCCAATTAGGTCTCCTAGTCTGGGTTTTTAGGATTTATTGCAAAATGTTCCTTAAGGACCTTCCAAATAAACTATGGATTCTTCAATCAATTAGGAAACCCTAAGATATTTTGTGGGTCTTGGGTTCCTAAGCATATGTATAGTACCCTATCCAAAATACGAGGGTTTGATGAGGGTTTTAATGGCTTATAAGAGCTCACAAGTCACTGAAAGGAAATGATTTCCAAATGGATTGGCCAAGCCTCTATCTCTTTACCAAGGATTTGTCTCATCTTTTTAAATATCTCCAATGTCTCAGATTCAATCTTCATAGTCACCCATGCAAGTAAACTTACAAACAACTTCCTTGTTCCTAGTCAGTCATTGACTAAGCTCGCTTAGGGAAAGGTCACAAATATAGCTAAAAAATTCTTGAGACCTTCTTCTTTCTTATGTAGACTATAAATTGGATACACTTCCATGTCCCAAAAGGTCATTATGAACATATGGTGGGATTTTATGGGGGAACCATTTTTGGGACTGTTCCTAGGTACAGGCCAGTAAACTGGCAGTAACAAAACAAAAACAAAGAACTTACAAAACTAATAAAAAAAACTTACTCCTATGTAGAAATGTAGTGAAACTAGAAATACTACCAAGGTTATTCAATAAAAATAGTAGTCTAATCCATGAGGTCCTATTCAAGCAAAGAAACAACAAAATTGTGTCTCTAAAATTGTGTCTCTAACTGTATGTGATAGTGTTTGATTACTTATGCCAGTAATTACAAAAGTTTTCCAACCTCGGTATTTGAGATTGTTGAGGCTTAAATAAATTTTTACTATGTGTTTGGGTGGTTAGGAACTCCTCTAGACCTAATGCCATCAGTGATTCCTTTTAGGACAAAAGTTGTCATGCAACTTTGCAAAGCTCCAAAAGTTGTCATGACAATTTTTTAGCAACTTTTACATTGTTGCTCTTCTTCCTTCCTAAAACACTTATAACTTCCTAAAATGTTATTCAAACATCCTCAAGGATATTTTAGGATTATTTTAGCCATGTCCTAACATTTTGAGGTCTTTTCAACCTTAGGCCCTTATCCACTTCCTAGGACTATACTAGCTCCTAGGGACAATTTAGCTCCCATACCAAGCTTTACTAACTCAAACCAAAACTAACCTATCCAACTAACTTCAATACATCACCTAGACTCCATTGGAGCCTTTATTAACCCTCTAATATTTCTAGGATCAGTACAAGGAAAAAATAGGATAGGACATTTAGCCTAAGTCCTAGGTGCTCCTGCACCATTCTCCCCTAAACAAAAGAGATCAAGTCCCATTGGAAGGGATCGGGTTAGGATCAATACCCAACTTGTGGAACTCTATCTCAGAGACCCATGTATTCTCTAGATCCTCCTTCGCTTTCCATTTGATAAGATATTCCATGTATGGCTTATGCCTTGTCTTCTTAGTAACTCGAGAGCTTAGGATCTTCTTTGCCTGTGAGTTTGGTGTGACTAGTAGCTGCAAAGTCTCTAGATCTTCTGCAACCTCAAATTTATCACATCCTTCTACTAGGATTGGACCTTTTTAAGGCACCATATTTGAAACATTAAACACTAGAGATATTCCTATATCTATTGGCAAATCCACCTTATAGGCATTGTTCCCATACTTTTTTAGGATGGCACATGGGCCAATCCTTCTCATCTGGAGCTTGTTAGGGATCCCCTTCTACAACCTTTACTTATTTAGGTGAACCATCACTAGATCCCCAACTTGAAACTGAATACCTCTCTTTCTCTCATCTACTTTTTTCTTGGTCTTGGTGGTACTGACCATAAGGGCTTTTTTGACCAAATCATGTACCTCCTTCATGGACTGAGAAAATTCCTCTACATAACCAATCCTAGTTTTTTTTATCTACTAGGTCTCTAAGATCATGTATGCCCCTTGGATGAATCCCATAGACCAACTCAAAGGGACTTCTACCAGTGGTTCTATTTATGGTATCATTATAAGAAAATTATGCTTGCGCAATGACTTGGTCCCATTTTTTACCATATTCCTTAGCAAGACACCTTAGGAGATTGCCTAAACTCCTATTAACAACCTTGGTCTGTCCATCTATTTGGGGATGGTATGTAGACCCAAAAGAAAGGTTGGTGCCATGATTTTTCCATGAGGTCTTCCAAAAGTAACTCATGAATTTGGAGTCTTTGTTAGACACAATACTTAAAGGTAGACCATGTATCCAAACTACTTCTCTGGAAAATAAGTTAGCAATATGGAATGCATCATGAGTGGTTTTACATGGCACAAAATGAGCCATTTTTTTGAATTTGTCTACAATCACAAATATACTATCAAAACCTTGTTTTGTCTTGGACAACCCTACAAAAAAATCCATGCTAAGACATTCCCAAGGTCTATTAGGTATTGGAAGGGGTTGATACAACCCTATATTTGATGAAGTGTCCTTAGATTTCTGATAGACAATACAAGTCTCTACATACCTCTTGATGTCTTGGTTCATCTTAGGCTAGTAGTAGTATATTTGAACCAATTCCAAGGTTTTGTGAATACCAAAATGCCCACTAAGTGATCCATTATGTTTTCCTTGGACTAGGTTCTCTCTCATTGAACCTTTAGGCATACAAACTTGCCCTCCCCTTAAAAAAAGACCTTCTTTGATAATGTAATCAAAATACTCACTATGGAAATGATTTTGAAACTCTTTGCATACCTTGTAAGCACCTAAGAAGTCTGCATCCTTCAAGTAAAGTTCCTTGAAGTTGTCTATACCAATGCTCCTCAATTGTATTTCTTAGATTGTCAAGAGTCTTCTGCTCAAAGAATCTTCCACTTTATTTTATTTTCCTTTCTTATGCCTATTTTTTAATGTGTAGGCTTGGATATACTCCACCCACTTCATATGTTTGTGGCTTAGCTTGTCTTGTGAATTTAGAAAGCTTAGGGCCTAGTTATTTGTATACACTACAAATTCTTTAGGGAGGAGGTAGTGCCTCCATTTTCTCAAGGCTTGAACCAATGCATATAACTCCAAATCATATGAGGAGTACTTATTCTTTGCCTCACTTAACTTTTCACTATGGAAGGCCACTGGTTTGTTCTCCGAACTTAGGATTTCTCATATAGCAATATTGTTGGCATCACAATCAACAATGAATAGTTTCTCAAATCTAGGGAGTAACAAGATTGGTTGGGTAGCTATCTTCCTCTTTAAAGTCTCAAAACCCCTTTTGGCTTTCTCATTTCGCTGAAACTTAGCTTTCATGCCTCCTTTTATGGTGTCTAGGACCAATGCACATATCTCACTGAATCACCTAATGAAGTTCCTATAAAATTGTGCCAAACCATAGAAGCTCCTTACCTCTATAGAAAACTTAGGTGTATTCCAATTTATGATTTCATCCACCTTACTAATATACATTTTCAAGTTCCCTCATGACACAAAAAAGGCTAGGTACACCAGCTCCCATTTCATAAATTCACACTTGCCTAAGTTGATGGTTAGCTTTTCCTCATGCAACCTTTGTAACACAACTTGAAGATGCATTAAATGATATGCCTTGGTCTTACTAAAAATGAGAATGTCATCTAGGTATAACATAACCCACTTACCTATGAAGTCCTTAAACACTTCATTCATTAGCCTCATGAAGGTGCTAGGGGAATTAGACAACCCAAAGGGCATGACTAACCATTCATATAGGCCTTTTGTGATCTTGAGAGTTTTTATACTCATCCCCCTCCTTGATTATTATTTGGTGGTATCCACTTTTAAGGTCAATCTTTGAAAAGTACTTGGCTCCTCCTAGACAATCCATCAAGTCTTCTATTCTTGGGATTGGGAACCTATACCTTATGGTGATTCTATTAATGGCCCTAGAATTTGTACACAAGCTCCAAGTACCTCCTTTATTTGGGGCTAGGACAATGGGGACTGCACAAGGACTTATACTCTTCCTTATTAGGCCTTGGTCAAGTAATTCTTGGATTTTCTTAGCAATTTCCTCATTTTGTTGTGGGGTCATTTTGTAGGAAGCTTTATTGGGTAAGGATGCTCCAGGTATGAAATATATTTGATGGCTTATGGCTCTTTTAGGTGGTAGGGTGGCAGGCTGTCCATCACTCACTATCTCCTTATATTGTCCCAACAACTCCTGAACTTCTATGGGTACATCTAGCTTCTTCTCCACTCCCTCATCTTTAGGCTTCAACACTAAGGCATAGCCCACTCCTTCAACTTCCTCTAGTGTGTTTAGGAACTCCTTTCCTCCCACCAAGAGTACATTAGGACTTATTGGTTTCATTTCCCCTTCTTCTAGGATTGACTGAATCCTAAATGTGACTCCATCCTTCTTGAAAGAGTATGAGTTCTTGGCTCCATCATGATTGGCCTTCCTATCAAATTGCCAGGGTCTTCCCGACAAAAGATGACAAGCATCCATGGTAGGACATCACACAACACCCTATCCTTATACCTCCCTATTGCGAAGTCTACCCGAGCTTGTTCATTGATTAGAACATGTTGACCCTTGTTCAACCAAGTGACCCTATAGGGGTTAGTGTGTGGGATCCTTTACAAATTCAATTTGTTGACTACTTCATTTGAGACTATATTATCAGTGGATCCATAATCAATAATGATCTTACAAACTTTGCCTAATATCTTGCACTTGATCCTGAATAGTGATCTTCTTTGGCTTGGCTCCTCTCTAACTAGTTCTTTGATGAGGGTTCTCCTAATCATGGGGTTATCTCCTACCTCTTAATCCAATACTACTTCAATAGTCTTGTTTCTTGAGGACTCCTCTTGTACATAACTCACCCTCTTCTCTCCACCTTGGGATGATGAACCCTTCTCAGGACACCCGTACATAGGATGCCCAAATTGATGACAATTATAACATTTTTTGGAAGAGAAATAAGATCATCTTCTTTGGCCACTTGATCTTCCTTTATAGGTGATGATTTAACCTCTACCCTTTTTGTAACCACCTCTATTGTTGGTTACTTCTTCTTGCTGCTCTATGAGCTTAGTCTCACCTTGATTTCTTTGTTTAGAAGTTCTTCCTCCAAAGATTCCTCTATGACCTCTTGTTAGAATTTATAATCTTTCCTTGGTGTATTATTTAAATATGGATTAGCCAAGGTATCCTAAATTGTAATTTTTCCTCTAGTCCAAGTGGGAGGACAACTCATTTCTTTTATTTCCTTTAGTAAGGAAATTAGCTTTTTCCTCCTTATGAAGATTCTCACACTTGGCACACACTTAATGTGAATGTGGCATTCATAGAACATTGGAGTTACATTCTAACTCCATCACTCATCTCTATTTAAGAGATGCTTCTACACACACTTCGTGAGGAATTTTTCTCAGTTCTTCTCACATTGTTGTAATGAGCTTCTTGATCACTTTTTCTCTCCTTCTCTAGGATTTTTGCCTCATTCATATTATATTCACAAGGGGTTTTATTTGTTTTCCCCTTTCAAAAATCTTTGTCTCATTGTGTTGATCTTGGAGCATTTTGATGGTTTTGGTGATTGATCTTGAAGTAATCTCTCTTTCATTGTGTTTATGGTAAGACTCTTACTTTTTCTCACTCACTTGGATTCTTTCCTTTAGCTCAGAGCTAGGTAATCCTTATTTTCAGTGTTTGCATGAAGGTTTCATTCAAAGGATATCTCATTTGATTAATTGTTGTTTAAGGTTTTTCAAATTTGACATTATTTTCTAACTCTCTTTAGAAGGATTTGATTTTTTTTGGGTTTGGACGGTTCACCACCAAACCTGATTTCTATTTTTTTTGTTTAACTAGTTCTGAATGGCTTGCCTCCAGATCTAAGGTTAATAATATTCATTTCAAGTTTTGTTTATCTAGATCTAAAAATGCCCTCTATTGAGAGACCACAAGGGTTTGCATTTTGTTCTTTTTTTCTACTCTAACAATTTTGTTCTTTTGTTCTACTCTAACATTCATACAGGCTTTAATCTAATCATTCTTTTTATCCTACCCTCTGCTAGTTTGATTCTTGCAAGATTAAAAAATTATCTCAGAATTCTATGATATATAAGATTTTATTCTTTTATGTAGGATTCATAACTATTGTGTTTTGTTCTCCTGTTCCTAACATTAAATCTCTTTTATATCAACATTTATCTACATTCATAATTGATGAGACAATATTATGGAATGTTTTGTTTATGATTTTCTAAGTTCATACTTGAATATCTTATGGTTTCTCATGAACATTATACAGTCTTTTATGTTTTTAAGCTTTACCTATGTGTATATTTGATACCTATGAAACTTAAGGACAAGACTGAAAAATATATATAGATTAATGAATGTTATGATAAAATCTGGTATCTTTCTTCTCTAGCTTTAATGGGTAGATCTCTTGTAGCTGTATGACAAGGCTACGTTAAAATAGGGAAAACTTATTATAATCTCTGCCTTGGATTCATGTTTTGGTTCTGTTATGTTAACCTTTTGCAGGAAGAATAAGTCAGCAAGGAGTGCAGACTCAAGGATGAGTGGGTCTTTCAAAGTGGCTAACTATTTCAAAAGTTCATCATAGCTCCACTCCTTCCATCACTTTGCGGTTGCTGATTCAGTCCAAGTCAATCTAGTTGCCAACGTTCCTATATTCTTGTAGCACTAAATGTGGCTTATCTTCTTGCATGAATGATGTTGTCATTCCTATAACTAAAGTTGTTATGATCTATAATGAAGGATCTAGTTTGTAGGAGTTCTATTTTTCCTAGTTGCTTTTAAATAAGCTGGAAGTGATGATTCCAGGCTAGTTAGTCATTTTGAGAATTTCATATTGTAAACTAGTGATAGAGTAAAAATACTTTGATATCCTATTGTACTTATGTTTTGTTGAATGAATATATGATAGTTCTTCATTTCAATCTCTAAGTTATAATTCATTCATAATTTCATGGGGGCCCATATGGGAGATGAATTCCTTGTTCATGTTTAAGTAGGATTCAGTTAAGTTTCTTCAAAGTTGTTAAGTACTGTTGCTCCTGCAGCCACTGGTAGTAGAACCATTGACTGTTTCCTGTAGCATAGGTTTACTTCTCAAGCATTATCTATTTACTATTAAGTTTGTTTCCTGCAAGATGAGGTTAATCAGTAGTTTCAGTTTCTTGCATAAATCACCCGTAAGCAATAGCTTTTACTTTAGTAGTGATGACTATTGAGAAGAACTAAAGCATAAACTTTGCAGCCATCATCTCAAGTTCACGTTCCCAGATTGATACATTAAATGAAGTCTAGCATGATGTTCTAAGTAGAAACATGATGATTTTCAACAATGAATCACTATTAAAGGATGTCTAATCCTTGAGTTACTAGGATATTATTCTAACTAGTCATTTTTGGCACCATTATCGGGGATGGTGTCAATTTAGTTCGACCCAGAAGTCATTAAGTTAGTTTTCATTCTACATAATTTTGCATGCATAGGTGTAGGGACCATCTTGGGTGATTCCTACCTAACCTTAATTAGGAAGAACCATTTGAGGTTTTAGACCTAACGTTTGAGGAACCCCAATTAGAAATCCCACAATAAGAAGAATCATTTGAGAATGTGTTTGCTAATGCTTTTGATCACTTGCCTTCACCACCATCATTTGAGGAGTCTTACCATTTAAATGCCCTCTTTGCTTGCCTTGAATATCTAGATAATGCAATGGCTCACCCTACTTTTCCTTTTCCTATTCCTACTCAGCAAGGTAACCAAAATTTGAAGAACATTCTTGCAGCCGCACCTCCTAAATTCTATGGACTCATCATAGAGGATCCAGAGACCTTCCTCTTTGAATTTGATGTCCTCCACAGAAGCTATGATTACACCAATAATGACCATAAGCTCAAATTATTTCCTTCCACCTTAAAGGAGGCTTCTCTACGGTGGTTTATGAGTTTGGGTGTTGATGCTGTAGTAGATTAGAATTCAATGTGCACCATGTTTCTTGAGAAGTATAAAGATTATTGCAGAGGAGACTTAAAGGGAGATGACATATTTAAAATGTCATAGAAGGAAGATGAAACTCTGGAGGACAATGTCTCCAGGTTTATGTTTAGCCTGCAACATAACACACAACATGCGCTGAATGAAGAGTCTCAAAAGCATTTGTTTTTGAGGGGTGTGAATGATGGGAGCGTAGAGGCCCTTGACCTTATGGCAGGGGGAGACATTACTCAGAAAACATGGGAGGACATAAAGAACATATGTCTGAACTATTCAAGAGCCACTGTCAAGAAAGGACGAGGCTTGAGAGCCTTGCCTCATAAGTCCAATGATGCAGGGGGGTCCAAAATGGAGTTATCTAATCTATTATCAGATTTCAAGCAAGACATCATTAATGATGTCGCCACTTAATTGGACACAATGCAAGCAAGGAGAAAGAAGGATGAAGCTAAAGAAATGTTAGCAGAGTACTGTCCACATTGTAGGGAAAAGAAAAAGAATTGTCAGTGTAAGTCTATTACAAGCTTGGAGTCCCAACTAATGCCTACTAAGTTCAAAGCCATAGATGAGAACAGAGAGGTGCTCTACATTACCCAGCGAAGGCCATGGGCTCAAAGACTAGCTATTCTCCAAGATCCTCTCCAAAATTTTAATAATACTAATGCATGGCAAAATCAACAACATGGTGGATTTAGTGGGTATAATAGTTGGCAGCAGCCTCAGCAAGGTTGGAAACAACCTCAGCAAGGCTATCAGCAACATCAATAGAATTGGCAACAACCTCAGTAAGGTTGGCAACAACCCCAGTAGGGTTGGCAACAACATCAGCCAGGATGGCAACAATCTCAACAGGGTTGGTCACAACCTTAGTAATCTTGGCAGCAGCCCAGTAGGGGTGGCAACAACCACACAATTGGATGAACCAATCCAACCAGCCAACTTTGATGCCACCACCTCAGCAGTCAGTTTTGATGCCTCCTCTTGCAATCAATACTACTTCCCCTAAACATACTCAATTGCCTACTCAGCCTACTCAGAATCCAAACAATGCTAAACCAACAACACAGCAGTAGAGCTATGCAATTTCCCTGAATAACATCTATTTAAGATCTGGCACAACTCTTCCTCCTCCACAACAACCTATTATTACCAAATTTGAGGATGCCTCGGTAGAACCAACTGAGGTAATAGTCCAATGTGTTGTTCATGTTGCTCTTGTAGCACAAGAACCCCCATTTCCTCATAGGTTGGAGGAACAAGTTAAGCCAATGGAAAATCAAGCAGTGTTGGATTTTCTTGCCCAACTAAAGTAAATGACAGTAAAGATTCCCCTGCTAGATGCCATAAAGGAAGTACCTGCATATACTAAAGCCATCAAGGAAGCTTGTATTAAGCAGTCTGGGAGAAAGAAAAAGGATCCTAAAACCATCCATGTCCTAGGCCAATTGTCTGATCTAATGTTGGAGAAATTGACAGTTCCCAAATATTCTGATCCTGGTAGCCCTATGGTTACAGTCACTATTCAAGGAATGCAAGTCCAAAATTCTCTAGTTGACTTAGGTGCATCCATAAATGTCATGACCAAGGAAGTAATGTCTCAATTACATATCATCGGTCTTAGGGAAACCCCAACTATTCTTCAGCTTGCTGATAGTTCCACCATTACACTTGATGGGATGGTAGAGGATGTGATAGTCACCTTGAATTCTTGGGAATATCTGGTTGACTTTGTTGTCCTTTCTCCAAAGGCTAACATGGGAGGATATCCAATAATTTTAGGGAGGCGTTGGCTAGCTACTACAGATGCCTATATAGCTTGTTAGTCATGGAAAATGACTATATCCAATGGAGTCATCACTAAAAATCTGACTCTGTATTCCCTAGCTCAACCTCTATTGCAAGATGACCAGATAATCTGGCTAGATTTGGATGATACTGAACCTAAGGTTAATTCCATTCATCAGTTAATGATGATATCCAGGGAACCTTTTGTAGCTTCTAGGGAGGAAGATGAAATAATTTCCTCCATTATTTTGAATGAGTATGGGGTGCAATCCAAAGTGTGTTCCCAAGAGGACTGTGTCCTTGACACCTTGTTACCACCTATTGATGCCCTGCAGTATTCAGAAACTTCAAAAAAATTTCATACATTATTGCCTCATGAAATGGAGTCTTCCCCAATTACTCAGCTATCCATGGTAGAAAAGGTCACTAAGCTAGAGGTTAGCTTAGGGCAAGAGTTAAATGTAAACAGTGCCTTAACTCTCTCTCAGCAGACAGATGTCTTGCAGCTTCTAAAAGAACATCAATCAGACTTTGCTTGGGATTATACTAACATGAAAGGTCTAGACCCTAAGCTCTGCACTCATAAAATTTATATCAGCCCTGATTTTAGACTTGTTCACCAACATTAGTGAAGGGTAAACCTAGCTCTAAGGGATATAGTAAAGAATGAGCTGTAGAAGTTACTAAATGCTGGATTCATCTATCCCATTTTTGATAGTCAGTGGGTCTCTCCTCTTGTCATAGTGCCTAAAAAAGGAGGAAAATGGAGAGTTTGTGTCAACTATAGAGAGCTTAACACAACCACTAAGAAGGACCACTTTCCATTGTCATTCATAGATCAAGTCCTTGATAACTTAGCTAGAAAGAAATACTTCTCTTTTCTAGATGGATTCAGTGGTTATAATCAGATACAAATTGCCCCTGAGGATCAGGAGAAAAAAATAGTCACCTGCCCATGGGGTACATTTGCCTATTCAGTGTTTCCTTTTGGGTTGTGTAATGCCCCTGCTACCTTCTAGCGAGCTGTGATCAGTCTATTCTCATATATCTCAATTGATTGCATGGAGATTTACATGGATGACTTTACCACATATGGGCATACTTTTGATGAGGCCAAGGAAAATTTGGAGAAAGTTCTTCAGAGATGTCATGATTATAATCTCTCTCTTAATAGTGAAATGTGCTTCATGATGATGGAAGAAGGGGTTGTCTTAAGACATTTCATATCTTCAAAAGGTATTCAAGTGGACCCTACCAAGATTGAAGTAATTAGCACATTACCTACTCCAGCAAAACAAAAAGATGTGCAAAGTTTTCTTGGTCATGCCAGGTATTATAGAAGGTTTATAAAATATTTCAGTCAACTTGAGGCACCATTGTATAACTTGCTCATGAAGGATGCTGAAATTGTTTGGGATTCTGAGTGTGCAAAGTCTTTCCTACAACTTAAAGAAGTTCTCACTACAGCACTAGTATTGAGAGGACCCAATTGGGGCTTACCTTTTAACATCCATACTGATGCCTCAAACTATGCTATTGGAGTTGTGCTTGGCCAGAAGGTGGACTCTATTGAACATGCAATTTACTTTATCAGTAAGAATTTGCAAGGTGGTGAGTTTAACTATACTGTTACTAAAAAAGAACTTCTTGTAGTCATTTATGCCCTGAATAAATTTAGACACTACATTACTGGATATGAGATCTATGTGCATACCAACCATTCTGCTATTAAGTATCTCATGAACAAGCCTACAATCTCTGGTAGATTGGCTCGCTAGTTGCTGCTTATGCAAGAGTTTGACATTACCATCATTGATAAACCTGGTAAAACCAATGTGGTAGCTGATTTTCTTTCTAGGTTGCATGTACTTGATGATCCTGTAGCAATTGATGATAGTTTTCCTGATGAACATCTTTTCTTGCTGATTGCACACAATCCTTGGTATGCTGATATTGCCAATTATCTCACAACTAGTAAGACACCAGCTCATTTCTTTGCTAAAGAAATACGGTTGTTAACTGAAAAGAGCTTTAATTATTCATGGATTTTTGGATTCATGTTTTATACTAGTCTTGACCAAGTAACTAGAAGATGCATTTGAGAGGATGAAACCTATGATATCCTCAAGGCATGTCATGATGAACCTTGTGGTGGACATTTTGCTGCCAAAAGAACAACATTGAAGATTTTGACTACAGGTTATTATTGGCCTAGTGTCCACAAGGATGCTACTCAGTACACCAAAAAGTGTGATAAATGTCAACGCATGGGCCAACCTACAAAGATAGATGAAATGCCCTATAGCCACAGGTAGTTGTTGCACCCTTTGACAAATGGGGGATTGACTTTGTTGGTCCTATTGAGCCCTCTTCCCAAGGTAAATCTTATATCCTTGTTTGCACTGATTATGTTACAAAATGGGCTAAGGCTAAGCCTATGAAGCACCCTAGGGATAACAATGTTGCAAAGTTCCTTTATGAATTCATCTTCACTAGATTTGGAGTACCAAGGGAGATTCAATCTGATCAAGGTCCTTAGTTTACTTCTAATTTGATTGCTGCTCTAATGGAGGAATATAACATCAGGTATGGTAAATCTTCACCCTATCACCCCCAAGCTAATGGGCAGGTGGAAGTTACCAATCAGGAGTTGGAATCTATTCTCACTAAAATAGTAGCCATTCATAAGAAATATTGGGCTATCTGACTTCTTGAAGCACTTTGGGCATACTGAACTACATGGAAGTCTACAACCGATTTCACACCATTTGAGCTTGTCTATGGTTGCTCTATAGTCATGCCTATTGAATTCAAACATAAGACACTTAGGACAGCTCTTGATCTTGAGATGGATCTCACTGCAGCACAGCAAGACAAGATTCTAAGTTTGAATGGCCTTGATGAGTGGAGGAAATCTGCCCTGCATAACACCGAATTAATCCAAACTCAATGCAAGCAATGGCATGATAAGTTTGTCAAGGAAAAAATGTTCTCAATTAGAGACTGGGTGCTCCTCTATGACTCTTAATACCAACATAACCGAGGGAAATTCCAAACTAGATGGCTTGGCCCATATGAGATAATTGCAGTCTTTCCAAATGGCACGGTTTAGCTTTCCACAGTTGATCCAGTATGTTTCAAATTGCTAGTAAATGGTCACAAATTAAAGTTGTATCACAAACCTCAGAGAAAGCATGAGTTCCTGCAACAATTCTCTTTTGCCGTTGGCGAAACCCTTCCTACAGCCACTTGTAATGAGCTTTATGCTCATTTGCCTTCCTCGCTCTAAAATAATCTTTTCACCTTCATAATAAACACTTTCTTCAAGAAAGTCACTTCTCCATAATAAATTTCTACTTCATTTCTGTTAATCTCTATTGAGCATTTAGGGTTGTCATTAGTATCAAAGGATTGTAAATAGGTCGGTCGGTTACTTATAATGAGATGGTCGATAACTAGAAGTAAGACAGAGCAGTTGGTAAAGCCTTTACACCGAGCATCACATAGTTAACTGAGCACAAGTGACACCAACACCGACGGTCAATAAACATTGAGCATCATAGTATACACCAAGAAGTTTATACAGTGTTTACCGATGATCACAGAAAATGGCATAGTAATATGAAATGGCACATTATTCTATGCAAATGGTTACAACATATCATAAAATGGTTTACCAAGATTGAGGAGCATTTATTGTAAATAGATACACATTAAATGTAATGTTTATCTTATTGTAATAGTTGATCTAGGTTATTTTGCACCGTAGATCTTAGGGTTTTGATTATTCTTGTAAACCTAATTTTGCTAAGGTGGCAAAAATAGAACACTATATATTATGTATGTTCACACCATTTTTATGAGGTTGGGTGAACTAATATATAGGAATCACGGAGCACTTGAAGAAATTGCCTATCTTCAAGTCAATTAGTTTACCAAGCAGAACAGAGCACAGAGGATATCAGATTGAGCAGAATTAGAGAAGGCTACCGAGCATAACAAAGTAGAGAACCATCCTAGACAAGGTGATATTTTGATGAGCACTTATAGATCTATTTCAGACAATTAAGTTGTCAACTAGCAGATATTTGCCTATTACTTTGTAACAATTGTGATAGAGTTTTTTTATAAATCTCTTAACAGAGTAGACTTAACAGTCTTATGTAAACCTCTTAATCAAGTACACACTTCATTAGTGTTGTTTAAATCCTATAACTAGGTAGATCTAGTTGATCTAACATGTTACTCCTAACAGGGTAAGATTACCAAAAGTGATCAAAACTTGTAGCCTTAACAGGCAAACCTTTTCTATCTGCAGTAGTGAAGAATTTGTGGGTGTCATCCCCACCGTAGTTTTTACCTTCTTACAAGGGTTTCTGCATTACCAAAATACTTGTGTTATGTGATTGTCATATTGATTTCATGTTGTTTACTTTCTTAAGTTAACTCAAAGATTGATTTATACAATTGTATGCAAGTTATTTTGATCGGTTATCATAGTATTCAGTTATAGATCAAAATGGTCTTACAAGTAAAGTTTTGAAGGCACTGATTCACCCCTCCCCTCTCATTACCTATCTCTCCTAATTCCAAAAATTGGTATCAAAGCGTAGTTCTCTTGTTGAATAGTCTAACCACTGAAGGGTAAAGATCTAAGTCATGGAGAGATACAAACTTGACAAGACTATTGAGAATCAGAAGATATAAATATAGATGTTTGTGGAATAGTATAAACAAGCCAAGGAAGAACTGAAGAAATTATTGGTTGATAGGAAGAACCTTGCAATTCAGCTAAATGAAATCAGATATCATGAAGAACCTATTGATGAAATATTTGATCATATTGGATCAAGCTCTGGAAGCATCTCTGACAGATTTGAAAGCATAATCTCTGAGTTATCTGAAAAGAATCAACATCTATGTGAGAAAGTGAAAGCACTTCAAATCGGTCATGAATCTCAAATGGTGAGAATGGTGGAAATGATGAACAATGCTAGACAAGCTGAACAAGATCAGAATTTGGCTATTGAAGACCAAAGATTGATGAATGAACAACTTCAAGCAAAAGAAAGTGAAATACAAAGACTCACTAATCGTCACTTCCAAGTATCAAATCAGATGATGACAGTTAATCAAGAAATAAACCGAGTAAATGGAGAATTATCAAGAAGACTTGAAGATGTTGCAATAATCAAAGAAGATAATGAAGAATTGAGAAATGAAATAAAGACACAAAAGCAACACAATGAAATGATGAAGATAGCTGAGGACAGTTCTAAAAAGATTGATGATTTCCTAACTAATCAGAGGAGATTCGGAAGTAGAACCAGTATAGGCTACATCGATGAAGGAGAATCATCACAACAAGCTAAAAAAGTCAACAACAATCAAAATCAAAAACCAAAGGTGATGACATGTTATCATTGTGGAAAACTAGGACATACATCTAATGTGTGCAAAAGCAAGCACAAGGTAAACCTCCTGTCACTCCTAAGTTCAATAGTTATTGTTATTATTGTGGTAATTTTAGACATCCAACTTATGAATGCAAAGCTAAGAAGAATGACATTGCTAATAATACTACCAAGGAGAAAATATGCTATACTTGTAATAAGCATGGACACACTACAAGGGATTGCAAGGCAAAAATGAAACAAGTCTGGACACCTAAAGAGAAACTACAACAAAAGCCATATTAACCAAAGAGACAAGGTAACTCATATGTTTGGGATTATAATACATGGACTAATTGTACTGTATGTGGTCAATATGGACATATTGCAGCAAACTGTTACAGAAAGAGTCGGATTGGACAATCAAGAAACTGGACAAATGCAAGAATGGCATGTATGCACTGTCATAAGGTCGGTCATGTAAGCAAGAACTGCAGAGATCGAGCACTTGATGAAAACCATATATTTGAAAGTGGATATAAGATTGTAGATATTACGAAGTTAAGGAACACAATGTGGAAGAAGGCATCTAATGAGAATACCGAGTCAAGTAACATTGTCGGTGAAACCTCATCCACTGGATTGGGTGACATCGGTACCTCCACTTAAAATGACAAAGGTATGTATGGAACTGACATTTTATATGATCACATTTTACATATAGTTCATTATATATGATGTACAAATACCAAATCTACATGAATAAAGATGCACCATGGTTTATGTGTTATAAGTTTACAAATGTCATATAGTCAGTAAATTTAGAAACGTGAGATGGTTACCCATCGGTAATCACTATACAAGGTTAACCGACAATAGTGCAAACTGATGACGAAATTCTATGTTAACCGAGAAAAGGAAATTGTAGACATTACCGAGCTGACAGCTGTTTCGTATCAAAAGTTAGGTCACGCATTTAATGCATCAAAGTTTGAGTGGGAATATCGAAAAGCCTATATATACACGGAAACATAGTTCATTGTTACATTGTGACTTCGAAGAATAGAGATTTTATAGAGAAGAGTTCGAGCTAAAGATTTTCAGAAAAGATTCCAAGCTACTGTAGATCGAACCAACAATAAATCTTTGATGATAATGAGTAAGTTCATCTGCCTATCGAACATTGGTTATCTATTGTTTGCCAAAACCCTAGAAATAATTTATGACATCGACATCGACTGCAAGTAAATCACAGAACATTAAGGAGGAAGTGGAAATAATTGTTAGGGCACATTATGCCGAGGAGAAATTCAAACTTCATCCCAAGGTCCCAGCACAAACATATGATATGGGCACATTTTCTAGTATTCCAGATAGGGTTTTGTTAATTGAAGATGTTAGGGACTATATTCACTACAAGATCGGTGAAGTATGTGATTTTGAGACCATTTCTGCTTATTAGCAAGTCTGTGGACCAGATGGTAAGATTAAATCTGAATACAAGAAGATTGAGGAGTCAAGGTTACAGTGTTTCACATACTTCCCGCAATCCTTCCATAATGACTGGATAAGAATTGTGCTAAGCAGATTTCATGATGGCAAATTTTGGTTGGATAAACCTGTTGAGGTCACTAAGAATATTATCAGTAGGGTTACTGGGTACCCTACAACTGACAAAGCCAAAGCCTTTCGAAGTTCATCTCGTTCTGATGTTGAAAAGAACACTAGAGCTCAATAGGATGGTAGGGCACTGAAAATATCAATTATCAAATATCCAGTGGTAAAATTCATAGCTCATGTCATCCGGAACAAGATATTTCAATATGGCAGACCAAATAGTGTACCCTGAAGCACCGTGGACATGGCTTACAAAATTGTGAAGAAAGATCACCAAGTTGATCTTGCCGAGCTACTACTACACCAACTGCATGATAATATGAAGACAATAAAAGAAAAGAAGTCTAATACATGTAAGTATGGATCACTACTTATTTGTACATTTCTCTATCTACAAAAATATGTACTGGGTATCAGTAAAGTAAACTGGCAATCGAACAAACTGATAATTGCACAAATTGGTGAAATGATGAAAAGTCTAGGAGACAATCTGAATAAGGAATTCAATGCATATTTCAAGGAATTTCAAGAAAAAATGCAACAAAGGAGTAGAATTCCAAGGGAATTAGTAAGTAAATTTGAAGATGACATATGCTTTGTAGTTACCACATATCACTCAATGATAAAGGCAGTAGAACCTATAACAAAATGGCTAGCACCAATGGGATATGAAATGAATCATGATTTCACTTTGAAATCTATCAATGCATTTTTGGCATTACCAATAGACATCACTGCCAGTAGGTTTGGCATATATGAGGAAGCTAAGTCTAGAATCACAACAGACATAGAGATCGAAAAAATGTCAAGAAGGGCAAAGAAAATGAGAAAAGATCTCTCAGCAAAATATGGAAATGTATCTGACTCATCTAAGGAGTCACTGGTTAAAGAAGCAACTGAAGGTCAGCTATAGTTGGCTGAAAAGCCCTATGATAGCGAGGAGACCAAGTCAGACAAAGAAAAGGATCACACATCGGTTCCTCCCACAAATGATGAACAAGAAATGTAGCTACCAGAACGTGAAGGAATGAAGACATGTTCATCAACTGCTGCACAATCCACTAAGCAAGTTGAAGTAATAAAAGTAGCAAAGAGAAGAGCAACTACATCAACAAAAAAATATGTTAAGAGAAAGAACAAGAAAGTAGCTGAGACACCAAAGAAAAAGAGGAAATACATAAGAAATAAGGAAGATCTAGAGGATACAGAAACAGAAAATGATCCTGATAAATTCAAGTTAGTTTGTAACAAGGAAAGTACCATAGAAGAAATAATTGAAGATATAATTGAGAATGGAAATCTTATAGATCCAAGCATAGGCAAATTTGGCAAAATGTTAATTAAGGACAAAACAAAGATCGGACATGCTATCATCCAGATGATGATTAAATTCAAGAGAGTACCGATGGAATTCGCATGTCAATTGCCAAAAGAACTTGATGACAAAATAAGTGAGAGATGGGCTATTGCACTAGATACAAAGAAAAGGAAAAGAGAACGGTCACTAAGCTGTGCAACCTCACATTTTAGCTATGCTGTGGTAAGTGAATACATGACAAAGTATCAGGCTAGATTTCTAGTCAAGAATAGAGCAATGCAGATCATGGATGCGAATGTGGATGATATGGATGTCATATGTGATTCTCTATGGACATCAATTTTGAAAGCAGAAGAGAAAGCTAAACAGGAAGCATTCCTAAAACTGTCTAAGAAGAGACATAGTTCAAAAGATAAAGGTATTTTCATTGATGATAACAAAGGTAAGAAAATAGCAAACACCGGTATATCAGTTACTGAGGTAATTGATATCATCGAACAAAAGGAAGAAATTAGAATTTCATAGGATGCACCGGATCAAGTAAAGATCCACTTGTAAAAGAAAACTGATGATGATGCACTCATTGAGGACATCACTAACGGTGATCCTGATGATGAGGATGACGAAGATGTGACAATTTCACCATATAAAGATGAAGCATTAGACATTGCTTGTGTGTTCACATCTCTACCAGGTGAACTACCTGTACTTACAGAGGTAGTTGAAATAATTTCACAAGTACAACCCAATGTGTCTCATCCTGAGCCAAATAAAGATACAACTGAGATTCAAGCACCCGAGTAACCTACAGATACAAATGAGCCTAACAAACTAGAGGCACAGTCTATAGAAACAAAGGAACCAAAAGAAATAAAGTCAACTGAGGTGAACCCACCTGACACTACAATTGAGACTCCCACACCATCTACTAAGGAGTAGAAGAAGGATGATACAGTGTCAATTGGGAAAGATACTCCGAGAAGTGAAGAAAAAGCTATTGTCATAAGTGAGAAGAAGTCACCTCTTGCCCAGAAGAAGAAGAAGAAAGCCAAAGGGCCAGTCACCATTGATGAAGTTATAATAATACCAAAATGTGACCTGAGAACCCTAAGCCCCGAGGAACTAAGTAGGTATGGGGAATTATGTTCAAGAAAAGTGGCATAAGAGAAGTTAAGGAAAGAACACAAACGTAAAGAAGTGTTAAATGATGTGAGGGATATTCTACAACATATAGTATCGAAAATAAATATTGATGAGAATACTCCCATCTTAGACCAACTTGCCACACTCACCGACAAAATCAATGCCTCGGATACAAATGCAGACAAAAGAATAGAAGAATAGGCAGAATCAAAGATTCAGAACAAATTGGCAGAAAGGATCAGCATAGAAGTGGCACTAAACATGGTAAAATTATTTGAGGTCATTACCAAGGTAAAGTCTATCACCCAGATAATCTGTCAACTTCTAATCAAGCTTTGTACTTCAAACACCTTCACTGTAGAAGTCAGTGAAAAGATAAAAGGTTTAGAAGAAGAGATAAAGTTGATTACACAAGCAGCTATCACCGAGCCAACTGCTTTCTTAAAGCATATTAACCTAGTTCAGGAACTCCGGCGGCTGATAGTCGACTTAAGGAAACAAGAAGCGCACATCACCGATCAGGTTACAGAATTACAAAAAGAACTCACTCCTTACCTGGAAATTTTTGAAGCACACATTATCAAAGCTAAACAACTTGTGGCAACACCAGAGATTTTAGTGTTGGATAATATCTTTGACATGCATGCACAAGTCGGTCTTGAGCATATTGCTCTTACCAACTTGACAGAGGAATGGGACAACCTCTTGGAGTCTGTAAAGAAAACCCATCCACATATTTTTGATAAGATGTAAGTATACATTATATATATATTTTTGCATTTGACATTATTATCAAAAAGGGGGAAACCATGTATATGCCAAATAAGTATACTTTGATATGTATATTACACACTATCGGGAGCATGCATCGAGGGGGAGTACTTTGTACTTAGAAGTTTTGTTGTGGATATGTATATGGCAGAGACATAAGGAATATATAGAAACATTTTTGTCTATATACATTTGAAGTTTTGATACTAATGCCAAAGGGGGAGATTGTTAATCTCTATTGCGCATTTAGGGTTGTCATTAGTATCAAAGGATTGTAAATAGGTTGGTTAATTACTTATAATGAGATGGTCGGTAACCATAAGTAAGACAGAGCAGTCGGTAAAGCCTTTACATAGAGCATCACATGGTTAACCAAGCACAAGCGACACCGACACCGATGGTCAGTAAACACCGAGCATCGTAGTATACACCGAGCAGTTTATACAGTGTTTACCGATGATCATAGAAAATGACATAGTAATCTAAAATGACACATTCTTCTATGCAAATGGTTACAATAGATTGTAAAATGGTTTACCAAGATCGAGGAGCATTTATTGTAAATAGATACACATTAAATGTAATGTTTATCTTATTGTAATAGTTGATCTAGGTTATTTTGCACTGTAGATCTTAGGGTTTTTATTATTCTTGTAAACCTAATTTTGCTAAGGCGGCAAAAATAGAACACTATATATTCTATATGTTCGCACCATTTTTATGAGGTTGGGTGAACTAATATATAGGAATCACGGAGCACTTGAAGAAATTGCCTATCTTCAAGTCAATCAGTTTACCAAGCAGAACATAGCACAAAGGATATCAGATTGAGCAGAATCAAAGAAGGCTATCGAGCAGAACAGAGTAGAGAACCATCACATATAAGGTGATATTTTGATGAGCACTTATAGATCTATTTCAGACAATTGAGTTGTCAATTAGCAAATATTTTCCTATTACTTTTTGACAATTGTGATAGAGTTTTTTTTATAAATCTCTTAATAGAGTAGACTTAACAGTCTTATGTAAACCTCTTAACCGAGTACACACTTCATTAGTGTTGTTTAAATCCTATAACTAGGTAGATCTAGCCATTTAACATGTTACTCCTAATAGGGTAAGATCACCAGAAGTGATCAAAACTTGTAGCCTTAACAGGCAAACCTTTTCTATCTGCAGTAGTGAAGAATTTGTGGGTGTCATCCCCACCGCAATTTTTACCTTCTTACAAGGGTTTCTGTGTTACCAAAATACTTTTGTTATGTGATTGTCATATTGATTTCATGTTGTTTACTTTTTTAAGTTAACTATATGATTTATTTATACAATTGTATGCAAGTTATTTTGATCGGTTATCACAATATTCAATTATAGATTAGAATGGTCTTACAAGTAAAGTTTTGAAGGCACTGATTCACCCCTACCCTCTTAGTACCTATCTCTCCTAATTCCAACACATTTCTAGTCTACCATCCATCCACCTCATATTTTTCCTTCATTTGTGGATAATTAACAACTGCCACCTCACCAGTACTTCATGTTAGCACACAATTGAAGGTATGCCACTTTAATTTGTTTTCATTTTATTTTAGTGTATGCCTTGTTATTATTGCAAGTGAGGGCCCACTTGCAATATCTTAACCTGGGGGGGGGGGGGGGGAGTTTATTAGTTTTCTTTGTCATTATGTTTATGCAATCTTTATGTTTATTCTTTTCTCCTTTCGTACTTGAATTTTTCTACCATGATTAGACATTTTTGAAAATCATTGTGCTATGTGTTATCTTTTGCACGTATAAATCTAAGGTGGCAAGTTATTTTGAGTATGAGTTCTGTGGAGTGTACTTATGGGTAATTATGAAATGATAACATGGTAATTTGCATTTATGTTACTCATAAGCTCATTTCTCGAGCTTCTTTGCTAGAAATTTCTAAATTTGAATCATCATGCAACCTGCCTTTTCAAGCTTTCTTGGTCGAAATTATGGTTGTCTATTTTATTTCCTACAAATCCATTTGGGTATCTTGGAAATAAGATGATGGGTGGTGACCTCATCAGAAGAGAGCCTACTGTGCATGGTATTTTGCTTGAAGACCAGAATTGTAGGCCATATTTCCAGGCAAGGGGTTGGATGGATTATGTTAAAAAATTAACTAGCTGGGATGATGAGGTTGCACTTTAGTTTCTTATCTCCTTGAAAGAAGGAGTGGCTATAGTTAAAGAACTAAAGGTGCCATTTTCTTAGTCAGTTTTGGTAGAGGTCATGGGATTACCGCTTGAGGGTGAGGAATTTGCAGAGAACCTTGACCCAACTACTTCCAAAGCTCAATTCACTCTTCATATAGACCCGCCGCTTGAAGTGGATAGAAATTAAGGTACATTTCAGTTATCTCTTCCTGAGCCATTTAAATAATGTGTGGTTTATATCATTGGGTATTTCACCTATGAAGGGAGTCATTCATTTCTACATGCTATACACTTTAAATTCTTAAGCTGCTTGAGGCATGATAACTGGCCTATCAATGTCCCTAGTTTTGTGTTTGGTATTATGTCAAAACAAGTCGTTCTAGTCCAAGAGGGTAAGCAAAATTCTATCTCTCACCACTGTCTGATCAAGTTGGTAGTGGAAAAAGCCTTAAGAGAATAGTTAGATATTTCCTGGGAGGAATTTTTGCTACATGGGTTTAAGGAGCCTACCCATGAACCAATTGGGTGTAGAGTGGGACAAAGGATTAAAACTACTAAAGGGGTTAGGAAATTTTTTTATTGAAATAGGACAGTGTTCTTCTTCCAAGAAGAAATCTAGGGTTAGGACCCCTAATTCCCCTAATTCCACTAATTCTTCTACTTCAAGAACAACTCATGAAGGGGAATTGGAGACTCCTACAAAAAAGGTTGAGGTTGCTCCTGTAGTGGAAACGGTTTCCCCAAAGGATAAGAAAAAGAAAATTAACCCTAGTACTAGTCGGTGGGCTAAGGCATCTCTTGTAGCCACGGGCATGTTTAGAAAAAGAAAAGCTCCAGCAAAGAAGCAGGAAACTCTGTTAAGGAGAAGTGCTAGGAAGAGGTAAAAAACAACTAAGGAGATTCCAGTTAATGAGCCAAATGTAACACAAGATTTTGGGCAGAAGGAAGAAGAGGATGAAAACATTCAGCTAGAGGATGAAAACATTTAGCAAGAAGCTAAATTACAGCCTGAAATTTCTCAGCAGGAAGGACAATGGACTGAGATTATGGAATAGGATACATTTGAGGAATGTCCTGATGTCTGATGGGCTCCTAAATAGCCATCTTTTCCACTACTTTTTATCCTCTTTCTAGAACAAGTTGATTGCACATAGACATGAATTTATGGTTTTAAGCATATGAACTTATGGTTTTTATGTATATGTTATATATGTGTGTGTGAACACAAGATGGAAATGTGGATACTTCTAAAGACATAATATCTACTTAAATTCATGGACAGGAATAGTGAATATAATAGTTATACATGTTAATGGATGTTTTCTCTCCTAAGCTATGTTTTGGGTAGTTACCTCTTGTAGCCATAGGATTTGCAAGAGTGATAATTAAGACTTACACCTTTTCCTAATATTGATGATGTGGATATATGTGTATATGGTTGGATATGTGTGCATTGATTGTTTTGCAGGAGTTGACCGTGGATATTCAAAGACCAGCATACTGGTGTGGAAGTCATCAAAGCCAACTGTAGATTGCACAATCTTTGCAAGCAAGTCAATACTTTCTATTGCATGTAATGCATAGATTTAGTGTGCGCTATATTCTAGGATTGTTTATGGTCAGTAATGTTTCTATTATGAAACTTTATGAGTTATAACCGATCCTCAATTATGAAGTGATCATAGATTTAGGAGATAGTTGTAGCTTCCTTTTAAATAATCGACTATTGTGACTTTTTTGGAGTTAGTCGAACAAACTGGTTTTTAATAGAAATTTTGCATATTGTTTCAATCAAGTGTAATCATTTTATGGATGAATAGAATGTTCAATTCAAGTTTGCAACTTTCATCTTGATTGTACTTCTCATTCACTCATTCAAGGGGGCCCACTTGATGAGTGAATTGTTTTGTTAGTGTAGAGTCCATTTTCCTGTTCATTTATATGTTTTAGAACTCTGTTGTTCTTGCAACTACTGATATTAGAATCAGTAGTCTATTCCTGCAGCACAGTTAGTTGGAGTAGTTCCTAACTGTGATTTCTTGCTTTGATTAGAATACATTTGCTTACCAGTTTTAGTATAGTTTTCTTGAAGCATAAGCATTTTAATTCCTTAGATAGACTTAGAAGAGGAGGTTTGAAGCATATACTTTGCAGATACCATTCCAAGTTCACGTCCCTGGTCGATAATTAAATGAGACCAAATAATGCATTTAGGAATCATTTGGGGTGTCCAATCCTGAAATAGGCAGTCCATTACTCTAGGTTTCTGATAATATTGTTTGGCCAAGCAATGTCAGAATAGAGCAGGTTCCTGATAAGCCAGTTAATGCAGAAGTCATCATAATTGGAGATGACTCCAGCTCAGAAGAGCATGCTTATGTGTTTTGAAGGAGAGGACCAGCCTCTGGGAATTTTCAGGAAGATGATTTAGAAAGTGATGATTCTGATAGTTACATCAAGGAAGCAGATGAAACAATGTTCTCTCCTACAACATAGTCTCCTGCAGCAAAAAGGGACCCTTATGAAGAAAATCCAAATATTGACATAGACCTAGTAAATAAGGTTGTGGAGCAAATTTTAAATGAAGGGTTAGATACATTAGCTTTAGTGGCTCAACAATGTTCTAACACTGAGAGGGCTATGATCATCTGGACATATCCTTTGAAGAGGAAAAATGCTAATAATGGTAAGTCATCTGTTTCTATAGCAACAAATAATTCTAGCCCTAGTACAGTAACATGACAATCTAGTTCAAATTCTTTATTGTCTGTTATCTTCCAATTATCTAAGCAATTAAATACTAAGAGAGAGTAGTGGAAACAACAACGCAAAGAATTAAATAGGGTAGTGGACCTTCATTATCAGGAAACACTTGCTTAGGAGGAAAAGATAGAACAATTAAGTGCAAAACTTGACAAAATTACATCTTTAATTCCTGACCTAATGGGTTGTAGATCTCCATCACCTGTCTATGCCTTGTTTCTTAAGGAACAACTGTTAAACTATCAAATGACCTGTATTATGTAGGACAGGTCTTCCTCATTACAAGAGCCTACCTAGTTTTCTCAAGCATTCCACAACTCTCCTGCAGCCATTCAAAATTTATTATGTGAACTGTATCTCCACAACTTAGCAGTCCCTAATGACTGAGTTTGGAATCCCCTACTTTATGTTGGGGATATTCAACTCAAAGCCCTCATGTCTTGGGTACAGAATGAAATAAGTTGGGACACTCAAGCTAAGGTGTATAGGGATTTGGAGTTAGACATTCCCCTATTTCTAAGGCTTGAAGCTAAAGATCCTAAAACTTACTACTATAATTGGTTAAGGATAGCCCCCTCTGACTCAGGTAGCAAGATTATTTATCCAATGAGGAATGAAGCATTCAGTGCATATGAGAAGATGATGGATTCTGAATTGCCTAAGGCTAGAAATGCCATTCAGTGGTGCTGGAATAGTTTATCTAGAGAGATGAGGAATAGAGAACTGCATTCACCTCTCAATTTTGCTATGGAAACATAGCGCGACCCTTGGTACATTGCATTGGGAAGAGAAAGAGAAAGTTTTTGGATCCCATTAACCTTTCAGCCTCCATTGCTAATGTCTCCTTTGCTTGCAAATTCAAAAAATCTGGATAGTTTTGATATGTAGAGGGAAAAGGATAGATGGAAGAAGCATAGGGAAACAAAGGGATTCTACTGGAGCTAGGCAGAGGGAGGTACTAGACAGAGAATAGCTACTGACTATAGAATGACGGCCAGGTTAAAGAATTTATTTGCTGGAGGATCAACAAATAGTTAAGCTAGGGGGGAAATGATGAGACAATATTATGGAATGTTTTTTTTATGATTTTCTAAGTTTAGACTTGAATATCTTATGGTTTCTCATGAAAATTATACAATCTTTTATGTTTTTAAGCTTTAGCTATGTGTATATTTGATACCTATGAAACTTAAGGACAAGACTAAAAATATATATAGATTAATGAATGTTATGATAAAATCTAGTATCTTTCTTCTCTAGCTATAATGGGTAGATCTCCTACAGTCGTATGACAAGGCTATGTTAAAATAGGGAAAACTTATTATAATCTCTGCCTTGGATTCATGTTTTGGTTCTGTTATGTTAACCTTTTACAAGAAGAATAAGTTAGCAAGGAGTGCAGACTCAAGGATAAGTGGGTCTTTCAAAGCGGATAACTATTTCAGAAGTTCATCATAGTTCCACTCCTTCCATCACTTTACGGTTGCTGATTCAATCCAAGTCAATCTAGTTGCCAGCGTTCCTATATTCTTGTAGCACTAAATGTGTCTTATCTTCTTGCATGAACGATGTTGTCATTCCTATAACTAAAGTTGTTACGATCTGTAATGAAGGATCTAGTTTGTAGGAGTTCTATTTTTCCTAGTTGCTTTTAAATAAGCTAGAAGTGATGATTCTAGGCTAGTTAGTCATTTTGAGAATTTCATATTGTAAACCAGTGATAGAGTAAAAATACTTTGATATCCTATTGTACTTATGTTTTGTTGAATGAATATATGATAGTTCTTCATTTCAATCTTTGAGTTATAATTCATTCATACTTTCATGGGGGCCCACACGGGAGATGAATTCCTTGTTCATGTTTAAGTAGGATTCAGTTAAGTTTCTTCAAAGTTGTTAAGTATTGTTGCTCCTGCAGCCACTAGTAGCAGAACCATTGACTATTTCCTGAAACATAGGTTTACTTCTCAAGCATTATCTATTTACTGTTAAGTTTGTTTCCTGCAAGATGAGGTTAATCATTAGTTTCAGTTTCTAACATAAATCTCTCGTAAGCAATAGCTTTTACTTTAGAAGTGATGACTATTGAGAAGAACTAAAGCATAAAATTTGCAGCCATCATCTCAAGTTCATGTTCTCAGATTGATACATTAAATGAAGTCTAGCATGATGTTCTAAGTAGAAACATGATGATTTTCAGCAATGAATCACTGTTAAAGGATGTCCAATCCTTGAGTTACTAGGATATTATTCTAACCAGTCAATAATCTCTATGTGCATGCAGGTTTTATATATATCTTTGTTTACTGTTTACTTTTTTTTATATTAATTCTTGCATGTTTACCTTTTTTATCATAGTCATCAGCAAGCATTTATACTCTCTCCTTGTGCTGACTGATCCTTTTGCAGGATGACAAACTCTTTTTAGATTGCATATTTTCCCTTTGGTCAAACTTCTCCCTCGCAACCAGCTCTAACAGTCTCCTCCACCCCTTACACAACTCTTTAATTTGTTATTTTATATACATTTGTCTTACCCTACATTCCCACGTGAAACTCATTCTCAACATTGACTTCTTTTTTTAACTCTTTCCCCAGCCTTGCGTGTCTCCTCCTTGGCTGCCTGCGTGAGCTTTGGGGGATTTTTGTTGTTGTTGTTCAAATCTACTCTTCATCTTTTTTTTTCGTTTGTCAACTCCTTCCTTTGCCATGTTCCTTTTTGGTTTCCTTCTTTATTGGTGTGGCTGATTTGTCTCTAATTTTTGTTCCCTCCTTTGCATGGGGATTGGCTGGGTCTTGACCAACTCTCCTTTTTTTTTTCTACTTATATTTATTTGTTTGGATTTGCTTCATAGCAGCACCATTGGTCTTCCACATGTCTTCCTTACCTAGTGTGGTGGGTCATTTCCCTTTGCAATTATCTTGTTGGTTTCACCCTCTCCCACACGCCCTTTCTCTTAGCATTAAACTCATTTCTCTACATAACTTCTCCCTTCTCTACGCAATATTTAATTCATTCTCCCACTTTATTTTTTATACCCACTTTGTCATGCCCGAAAATTTGAACAAAACACAACAATCAAAATTTTTCTAATGTACAACAATAAGTCTAGGTTTACTAAACTTTGTAGACTAAGTTTAGGAATAAATAATAGAACATAAAATAGTGGGGCATCATGACCATGATGACTTGGTCAACCTCCCTCTTGATCTCATTTTTCTAAAGTGAAATGCAAAGCTAGAACGATATCCTAAAAGGTGAAGTTGTCTACGGTTGACTTAACAACACTCCTAGAAGATGTTAGAAATACAAGGTATACAAGGGGTGCCCTAAATGGCCTACCTTGAAATCCATGCTAGGGTGTGAGATCTCTAAGCGAGACTTCCCTGACCAAAAAGGTATTGCCAAATGGTCACATTTAAATCGACATGATAAAATAACAATAGATAATTATTCTCATTATACAATAGTCTCAACCCTTAAATTTAATCATTTATCAAATGATTAAAATTTAAAGGGAAACTATATACTATTATGAGATAATGAGGAAATAATGCCATATTTTGTATGAGTTGTCCCTTGTGGCATGTTGTTTCACAATGAAGTTTGAAAATGTGAGAGCATGAGTTGTCATCGGTGGCTATCATTGTCATCGCTCCAGCAACTTAATCTTTTATTCCTTGTGCAGGCTCTTTTCTATTCATAGGTTCTAATTTTTATTCTTACATAGTTTAAACTCTCATTGACTTATTTTAGCATTTAGATCAGAATTCTTATAACTTTTCTTCCATTTGGCACTACTTTTGTTTATAACAGTTCTTGTATCATTATTATTCCATTTTATCATTATATCAGTTCTTTTTTATATGCAAGTTTCTTACAACTCAATCATTAGATTCTTTTTATTTTATCAAAAAAAAAGGTTCAAATGTTAAAACAAAATTTCCGCTTCATATTTTAAAAAATCGTTTAAACCCCATATTCATTTGATCAATATAAACGTATTTCAATTGCCATTTTGATAAATAGTTATTCTCAAAAAAATTGTTCTCATTTAAATAAAAAATTTAAATAATTTTTCTATTTTTCAATTTTCTTACAATTTATCTAGTAACATTTGCGTTACATTTATTTTTCTCTCTTGTTAGCATTTTATCTTCAATGTATTTCACTTTGTTTGGCTTAATCTTATCATTTTATTTATTTAATTATGTCACCTTTAATTATGTCTAATCCTCAATATGATAATATTCCTCTTTTCCATAATTCTCCTATTTGGGATAAATCATAATATGATGATGGCTATTCTTCGGATAACCCCCTAGTTTACTATCTTCCTAAAACAACAACCTTAATTCAAAGAGATACTATTTTATCTCTATATGATGTATTCAATCTTGATGACATTGATGATTCTTCTTATTCCCTTGATTATTCCCCTTTTGATGATATTTTAAAACAAGAAGAGGATATTATTTCTACTTTTCTCAATGTTACATTACCTCCTTTTGACTCGAGCCTAGTAGAGATGTGTGTATTTCTCAAAATGAACTTCATAATTTCTCCAACGTTCAAGATTCTAAAAGCAGTAATAATCCTATGGTTGTTGTGGAGGATAATAATGATGACTATGATAATGACAATACTGGTGATAATGATATTAATTATAATAGCTCCACTCCTCTTGATTTTTCATATAATGATGGATACATTACAAATTTGTTTTATGAAACTGATGATTACATTATTGATTACATAACTGATTTATTTTATGATTCACACCCTGATTTTTCTATAAAAGGTTTTATTGATTCATCTCTAGGAAGAGATCCCAATGATGGGAGATCTACTAGTGGTTATTGCCTTACTATAGATTCAGGTGCTATTTCTTGGAGAAGTAAATATGATCAATATCTATCTCTATATGAATATGAAGAATGAACACATATATCTGTATCATCTTAAAATGGAAGCACTTCCATGTTAAGAGAATTTAGCCCTTCGAGTAAGTGGTTTGGGGTCATGTTAAGTGCCTTGATTGGGTCTTTGCATGTATTTGGCTTTCTCCCCACTTTCCACTTCTTCTCCGCACTTGATTTCTTCATTCTAGGTGAAATTAGGGTTAAGGACTTAAGGAATTTCCTGATTTTCCCTCTTCCATAACTCTATTTTCTAGGTAGGGTTAAAAAATGAGACCTCCTAGTCCTTCATCACATCATTCAGAGGATTTTCTATCTGTTCCTGACACCGGGTCCTATTTTGACATCAAATTCTGCATTTCTGGCACCCCTGGAACTCCTATTGCAGAATTTGGCAAAGTTAGGGTTTGAGGTCAAAGTCAACCTCGACCCTGATTAGGTCAGGGTCGACCTCAACCTTGACCTCTTCCTACCAAAATTTCAAAGTTTCATTTGCCGGTAATTTAGCTTTCGGGAAAGTTATTTCCCGCTTCTGGGTCGGCTATTTCGGGCTCCAAAATGGTAAATCCTTTAATGGTATTTAATCAAGGTATATTTTATAAAGGTGAGGACCTAATTGGGATTTAATTCTTCAAGGTGGCCCATCTAGAGGAGTGTGCCCTAGATCACTATAAAATGAGGCCTTCCTCTCTCATTTTCATATCAAGTTTACATCACTCAATCATCAAGCTTTCTCAATCAAGTATCTAGAGCTCTCAAGTGTAAGCAAGTCTTCAAGCATTCAAGTGTTCAAGTATTCATCCATCAAGGAGTTCCATTGTTAGCTATTGAAGGATTCAATCTCCTTGGAGCCCCCTTGAAGATCCCTCCTTCTCCATTCATTCAAACCTTCTCATATGCAAAGATCAAATCAAGATTGGTGTTGAAGATCATAATACCATTGATTGGAGACATCCTACATTAATTGAAGCATTCTTACTTGTGGATTTGAGGATTCAAATCCTCTACAAGGACTTCAACATAAGCGAGGTGATTTGTTTCAATTACTTTGTTTATGCACCATATATTTCAATTCAATTTCAAGGTTAATTCATAAATTGGGGTTTGACTAAGGCAAACCCCCCATACAACCAAAAACCCCCATTTTCTTGTAGGTACAGGTGCAAAATCTTGGATTTGAGAGCGAATTCAGATACCCTTTTCGGCAATCTTTCAGGATCTGTGAACAGAATCAAAATCAAACTTCAAATAAATAATGTGGTCTTTGGCCTTTTAAAAGGTCAAAGTCGACCTATGTGAATTTGGAGAAAAGATTTCTAGGTTTTGTCCGCCTCGACATTTCCAGTCCATAATAGGTGACAGAATCTTTAGAAAGTTCATACAGAAGCCATAATTCAACATTTTCCAGATCTACCCTAATTCAAGGTTAGTATTTGTACTTCAATTATTTTAGATTTTAAGCTTAATCCAACTATAGGGAAGTATAGGATTTATTCTTTCTTTCATATTCTTCATAGATTGATTCAATTGTGTATTAACCTCTTGGTTGATCAAATTGGATCTCTCTTTTGGGAATTTGGATTTAGGAGTGAATCTTACATTTTCCCCACATACATACACAAATAGTGGTGATTCCAAATTACCACTATTCATTTTGGTGAACCCGACTAGCTTACTCTCTTTCTTTTTGGCGTTAGATTTCCTTTTATCTTGTTAGTATTAGATTTGTCCTTTGTGATTGATCTTGTATGCTAATTAGATTTCATGTTCATGCATTATGTGTTCTTAGTTTAGTTCATTTACATTATATTGGTTTATGAGCTTTACTACCACTAGTCCTACTTATAACATTCTGGTTAGAAGAAGTCGTAGACTCATGGGTCCCTTTGAGCCTGAATCTTCTCCTTTCCTTAGGATCCCTGATGATAACTTGATTCTTCATGATTCTAATCCTACTATGGAGCAAAACTCTTCTCACTCATCTCATGATGAGGATGATGCTTTAAGGGTTCCTCCTGAACAAGTCCAAAATATTTCCACTGAACTTGATAAAATAGGTAATTGGCTTCTTCAAGAAAACCATGGTCAAGATTCTATTCAAGCTGTAGAGGCTCTTAAGAAAGTTCTCCATGATAGTGATCAAGGTGTTAACCTCTTGCATGGTATTACTCATCTTGTGCATTCCAATGTTAAACCTTTAACTCAAGAGGCTCAAGATTTAGGTTTCACTGCTCCTATCACTACTGTTGAACCTCCTTCTAATCCTTTACCTATTATTCCTATCTATACTCCTCCTCTGGTGACTATGATGGTTCCCTCTATTCCTATGAGTGTTCCTCCCATGTCCCTTCCTACATCACAACCTTCATATCATAGTGTTCCTTTCACTTATTCCACTCCGCCTCCAGTTGTGTCTTCTATTCTTGCAGCTTCTTACACTTTCCCTAGTGTGTCTAATGTTGCTACTCCTCCTATTTCCTCTACTGATTCCACCATCATCAGTTTGGCTTAAACCATATCATCCTTACAACAAAAACTTTCTTCTTTAACTCAAAACAAGTTTAGTATTCCTACATGTGACATGGGAAGTCCTTTGTCTAGGGATATTATCCGAACTCCTATTCCTTAGCAAGTCGATATGCCTCATCTTGATAATTATAATGGAAAGGGAGATCCTGTTCATCATGTTAAAACATTCCAAATCCTTTGTAGTGATTATGCTCATGACCATAGGATTTTAGCCAAACTATTTGCTCAAACCTTTCGTGACAAGGCCTTACAGTGGTATTGTTCCTTGCCTCCTTATTCAATTGATTCCTTTCCACAACTTGCTAATGCCTTTATTCAACAATTTCAAAACAATATTGGCCCGCAAGTGTCTTTGACAGATTTAATGCATTGTAAACAAAGTGCTAAAGAAAAATTAACTGAATTTATTGGTAGATTTAAGCATTTGCATGCTCAGATTTCTTATCCTATTCCTGATATTGATATTCAATGTATGTTTATTTCAAATTTGTAAAAGGATATTAGAGATAAGATTTTGCTTACTGAATTTACCTCTTTTCAACAACTTTGTGCAGCACTTCATCATTATCAATTACAAGTGAGTCAATTTGAGAGCAACACTCCAATGGCTCTTGTTCCCATTGATAAGAGTGATGCTACTCCTAATCCAAATAAGTTTCAAAAATTCAATAATTATGTCAAGATAAACAAACAAGCGAATGCAGTTGCTGATTAGGTTGTTGTTGCATCTCATAATGCCACTTCTGCATCCACTGCTTTTTGATTAAATCATACGTTTACTCCTCTTTCTAAAACTTTACATGCTATTATGAATAGGTTGTTAGCTGCTAATATGATTACTTTACCTCCTATTCGACCTCTTTTACCTACTACGATTGCATCTAAATCTTTTGATCAAAATGCTTTTTGTCAATATCATCGTTAGAATGGTCATGATACTGAGAGATGTTATTCTTTAAAACATAAGGTCCAAGATCTCATTGATGCTAAAGCTTTATCTGTTGATAATCTGGATAGTAGTGGGAATCAATTTGTCTCTCCTCCTAATCAGAACCTTCAAATCTATATGAATCCTTTACCTACACATGATACTAATACTATTGCTCAACCATCTACTATGGAAATTGTATATGATTCAAAGATGGATAATCTTAATCATGTCATTAATCAAGTGGAGCATGTTGCTAAGTCTATATCTCCACCTCAACCTTCACCTCAAGTTCAATCTCAATCTCTAGTTAAACCTAAACCTAAAGTAAAACCTCAACCTAAACATTGACAACAATTTAAGGATAAAAGACCTCAAGAAATTTTGATTACCTTTGATGACTCTGAGATTATTAAGGCTCTTGATGGTCCCCTTTACATTGCTACTAGGGTTGCTTAGATACCTACTCATGGTTGTCTTGTTGATCCTACCTTCTTAGTCAATGTTATCACTGAAGAAAATCTTTTTATGAAAATCTTACAACGCGACTTCTATGATACATCAGATGTGTGGATTCACACTTGTAATGGTTTTCTTTATCCCTCATTTGGTTCTATTACTTTATCGATTGAACTTTTTGGAAAACTTGTGAACACTACCTTTGTTGTGGTTCCTACTTCTGATCAATTTCAAGTTAAGCTAGGTTTGCCTTGGTTAACTGCCATACTACCATGCATGCTTTTGCTTCACCTATACATAAGTGTCTTAAGTTCATTCATGATGGTGAAGTGAAGATGATCAATCATAGTCTATATCGACCTTCTAGGCCTAGAGATTGTGCTGCTCTAGATTTCTTTTGGCCTTCATTACCTAATTCATGTCCTCCTCGCTTTGATAATCTTTTTCAATCATATCAAGCCTATAAACATCGTAATATTCTTCAATTAAGCATACCTCCTGTGGATCTTAATCATGGTCTTTTACCTACACCTTCGATACCTCCTTCAACTATGGCTTCTTGATCTGTTAATCAAGTTCCTCCTACTAAATCTATCAACGATCCTGTGATTGCTCCTCCTATGGTTGATAATCCTATTGATCTTCGTACAAAACCTATGAAGGATCCTGCGATTGTTCCTCCTAGTTCTCAGCCTATTTCAAATAAATCAAAATGTAGCCGATCTGCTAATGAATGTCAAAAAAAGCATCATGCTCATGCTAAAGGTAAAAGATCTCTACTTTCTATGGATACACCTATGCATAATGTTGTTACTAATAATGATGTTCACATGCATGATTATGATGATGCTATTCATATCTTAGATCCTATTTTGATTAATTTGGATGATGAAGATACTCTTGATGATACTGATAATGTTACTGATGAATATGAGACTATTGACATTGACATTGATTTGCCGAATATGCTTTCATCTCAATTAACTCTTACACCTAGTATCAAACATAGTGATTCTCAAGAGGATCCTTGTTTGGAACTAGCTATCATTCCTACTATATTGGATATAGTCCCTCTTGTGAGTTACCCACCTACCCTAAATGATATTCAAGAAGATGGGGAAAGTAGGTGGCATGCTTGATTGACTTGTCCTTCGTGGTAGTTTTGTTGTGTGTTTGGCTGTTGTATTGTGCTTCTCCCATAATGTATTTGCTAAATGTTGTTAGATTCTTTTATACAATCCTTGTTAGTCAGTTGGTACAAGGTGATAAAGGAATCAAAACTGTTGTTCAAATTCCTCTATATGTATCTCTATTCTTCTATGCATTATTCAATGTTATGTTGTAACTGTGCTATTGTTCGTAAATGTTTCCTTGTGTAATCTGCTTGGATTCGAGATATGGTAGCACTAAATCTTTTTGGTCTCCATGTCATGGTCCAAAAAGATTCTTCTTTGTATATCTTATGTGATCTTTCCTCCTTTGTGATTTTAGTTTTACTTCCTTTGGGGAATGATGTCAATTCATTTCCAATAATATCATATCTATATTATCTTATGATCATACTGACCCCATGGTAGGTAGATCCCTTCCATGTTCTCTATACATTTCTATGTTATTTCCCTTGATTTGTCTTCGTCTGGGGGCATCTCGATGTGGAAACATAATCAGTGGAGTTGTTTATGTTTCCATTAAAGCCATTGCTCTTGTTAAAGTGTCAGCAATGACTTTAACGTGGGGGCATATGCTCTGCTCACTTATTACACACATGCACTTATGAAAAATTTAAAACATGCTAAATCTTCTAAAGGTAATGCACATAAGTTGCTAAATCCTGAGGAAGACATGCACTTTAAAATTACTTATCAATCTTTCTTTTTGGATTAAGAACTAATCCTTAAAGTATGGATTTATATTAGGATCTCTTGATCCCTCCAGTTTCAAATACACATATATTGTGATCCCTTAAGGTCAGAAGTGTCCTTAAGATTGGATCTCTTTTGTTTTTTATTTATTCTTATGGAATAGAATATTCCTAAGGATAAATCCTTAATGGATTGACTAGTGAGTAGCCACATTCACTAGGCGGTTCAATTCCATCTTTCCGGTTGCACCTTTTTCCTGTGTGGTTCACAATGGGACATAAGTTCTCATTGGGTGAGGTAATCACACTTTTTCTTTTTCTCTTTAGAGATGTCTCTCTTATCTATGATCTAAGAGTCGATGAAGACTTGAGTCCCCGGGGGCTTGGGATTTCTCTTTGTCCCTTAGATTACGATAAGATTATCTTGTTATTTTTATCTCCTTTACTAAGAGTTTGCATCGAGTCCATACTCTTGCTAAAGTGGGGGCTTAATGTATCATCTTAAAATGGAAGCACTTCCATGTTAAGAGAATTTAGCCCTCTGAGTAAGTGGTTTGGGGTCATGTTAAGCACCTTGATTGGGTCTTTTCATGTATTTGGCTTTCTCCCCGCTTTCCACTTCGTCTCCGCACTTGATTTCTTCATTCTAGGTGAAATTAGGGTTAAGGACTTAAGGACTTTCCTAATTTTCCCTCTTCCATGGCTCTATTTTATAGGTAGGGTTCAGAAATGAGACCTCCTAGTCCTTCATCACATCATTCAGAGGATTTTTTGTCTATTCCTGATATTGGGTCTTGTTCTGACATCAAATTCTACATTTCTGGCACTCTTGGAACTCCTGTTGCAGAATCTGGCAAAGTTAAGGTTTGAGGTCAAAGTCAACCTTGACCCTAACTAGGTTAGGGTCAACCTCGACCCTGACCAGGTCAAGGTCGACCTTGACCTTGACCTCTTCCTACCAAAATTTTAAAGTTTCATTTGCCGGTAATTTAGCTTTTGGGAAAGTTATTTCCCACTTTCAAGTCAGCTATTTCGAGCTCTAAAATGGTAAATGCTTTAATGTTATTTAATCAAGGTATATTTTATAAAGGTGAGGACCTAATTGGGATTTAATTCTTCAAGGTGGCCCATCTAGAGGAGTGTGCCCTAGATCACTATAAAAGGAGGCCTTCCTCTCTCATTTTCATATCAAGTTTACATCACTCAATCATCAAGCTTTCTCAATCAAGTATCTAGAGCTCTCAAGTGCAAGAAAGTCTTCAAGCATTCAAGTGTTCAAGTATTCATCCATCAAGGAGTTCCATTGTTAGCTATTGAAGGATTCAATCTCCTTGGAGCCCCCTTGAAGATCCCTCCTTCTCCATTCATTCAAACCTTCTCATATGCAAAGATCAAATCAAGATTGGTGTTGAAGATCATAATACCATTGATTGGAGACATCCTACATTAATTGAAGCATTCTTACTTGTGGATTTGAGGATTCAAATCCTTTATAAGGACTTCAACATAAGCGAGGTGATTTGTTTCAATTACTTTGTTTATGCACCATATATTTCAATTCAATTTCAAGGTTAATTCATAAATTGGGGTTTGACTAAGGCAAACCCCCCATACAACCAAAAACCCCCATTTTCTTATAGGTACAGGTGCAGAATCTCAAATCTAAGAGTGAATTTGGATACCCTTTTCGGTAATCTTTTAGGATCTGGGAACAGAATCAGAATCAGACTTAAAATAAATAATGTGGTCTTTGACCTTTTAAAAAGTCAAAGTCGACCTATGTGAATTTGGAGAAAAGATTTATGAGTTTTGTCCACCTCGGCATTTCCAGTCTAGAACAGGTGACAAAATCTTCAGAAAGTTCATACAGAAGCTAGAATTCAACATTTTGTAGATCTACCCTAATTCAAGGTTAGTATTTGCACTTCAATTATTTTAGATTTTAAGCTTAATCCAACTATAGGGAAGTATAGGATTTATTCTTTCTTTCATATTATTCATAGATTGATTCGATTGTGTATTAACCTCTTTGTTGATCAAATTGGATCTCTCTTTTGGGAATTTGGATTTAGGAGTGAATCTTACATTTTCCCCACATACATACACAAATAGTGGTGATTCCAAATTACCACTATTCAATATCTAAAGAATCTCTCCAGAATCAAGATTACTTGAAGTTGTGGGCCCTCCTCAAAAAGAACCTACACCGTTGTATTATAATAATCAAAGTGCTACTTACTTAAAAATGAGTCCTATGTTCCATTCAAGATCCAAGAACATATCACTCCATAATCACTTCATAAAAGAACAAGTTGAAGAGATGTGTATCATCTTAAAATGGAAGCACTTCCATGATAAGAGTGTTTAGCCCTTTGAGTAAGTGGTCTGGGGTCATGTTAAGCACCTTTATTAGGTCTTTACATATATTTGGCTTTTCCCCCTATTCTGCTTCCCTCTGCACCCATTTTTCACTTCATATCTGCATTTCCTAGCATTCTGGGCTGGGGTCCTGAGGTTTTTGACCTCAAGGTTAGAGTCAACCTTGAGGGTCAAAGTTGACCTCAACCTTGACCTAGGTTAGGGTCAACCTTGACACTAACCTAGGGTAGAGTCGACCTCATCCTTGACCCCTAGTTCAAATTTCAAAATCCCATGATTTTCGGGTGTCAGGTTTTGGAGATATTTCTTTTCCCACCTCCAAGTTGGCCATTTCGGGTTTTCGAATGGTAAATCCTTAAATTGCATTTAATATGGGTCCATTTCTAGGGGTTAAGGTTAATTAGGATTTAATTCCCCAATGTTGGCCTTCTCTAGAAGTTTGTGCCCTAGTTCACTATAAAAAGAGGCCTTCCTCTCTCATTTTCACATCCACTCTCACCAAGCAATCCCTCAAGCTCTCAAGTGCAATCAAGAAAGAAAGAAGGAGAAGGAAAGAAAGCAAGAATTCATTCATCTTCAAGCCTAGCATCCATTCAAGCATTCATCAAGGAGATCCATTGTTAGCCATTGAAGGATTCAATCTCTTTGGAGCCCCCTTGAAGATCCATCCTTCTACATTCATCCAAGCCTCCTCATATGCAAAGATCTATTCAAGATTAGTGTTGAAGATCAAATGTCATTGATTTGAGACATCCTACATTCATTCTACATCCATTGAAGAATCCCTACTTGTGGATTTGAGGATTCAAATCCTCTACAAGGACTTCAACATAAGCAAGGTGCAGGTGCGGAATTTCAGATCTGAGATCAGATTTGGATACCCTTTTCAGTGAACTTTTGAGATCTGTGAACAAAGTCAAAATCGACCTTCAAATAAAGAATGTAGCCTTTGACCTTTTATGAGGGTCAAAGACTACCTACTGTCAGAAAGATAAAAGATTTCTAGGTTTTCTTCGTCTCGGCTTTTCCAGTCTGAAACAGGTTGCAAAATTGCTCAAAAGTACACACAGACCTCATAAATTGACATTTTCCAGATTTTCCCTATTTTGAGGTTAGTATTTTCTTTTCAATTATTTCAGATTTCAAGCACAATTCCTTTATAGGGAAATATAATGTTTTCTTCCTTTTTCATATTCTCCATAGATTGATTCGATTGTGCATTAACTTTGTGGTTGATCAAGTTTGATCTTTCCCTTGGGAATTTGGATTTAGAAGTGGATCTCATATTTCCCCCATACATTACATTGAATAGAGGTGATTCCATTTTACCTCTATTCATTTTGGTGAACCCGACATACTTACTCTCCTTTCTTTTGTGGAATTGGATGCCCTATTGTGTTTTGTGGTGTTAGATTTCTTTTTATCTTATTAGTATTAGATTTATTTTTTGTGTTAGATCTTGCATGCTAATTAGATTTCAAAAATATAAAAATATTCATGATTTATGTGTTTTTAGTTTAGTTCATTTGCATTACATTGGTTTATGAGCTTTACTACTACTAGTCCTACTTATAACATTCCGGTTAGAAGAAGTCATAGACTCATGGGTGCCTTTGATCCTAAATCTTCCTCTCATTTCCTTAGGGTCCCGGATGACAATTTGATTCTTCATGATTCCAATCCTACTATGGAGAAAAAATCTTCTCACTCATCTCATGATGAGGATGACTCTTTAAGAGTTCCTCCTGAACAAGTCCAAAAACTTTCAACTGAACTTGATAAAATGGGTAATTGGCTTATTCAAGAGAATAATAATCAAGATTCTATTCAAGCTATAGAGGCTCTTAAGAAAGTTCTTCATGATAGTGATCAAGGTGTTAACCTCTTGCGTGGTATTACTCACCTTGTGCATTCAAATGTTAAACCTTTAGCTCAAGAAGCTCAAGATTTAGGGTTTATTCCTCCTATCACTAGTGTTGAACCCTCTTCTAATCCTTTACCTAGTATTCCTACCTATACTCCTTCTTTTGTGACTGTGATGGTTCCCTCTGTTCCTATGAGTGTTCCTCCCGTGTCCCTTCCTACATCACAACCTTCATATCATAATGTTCCTTTTACTTATTCCAATCCGCTTCCAACTATAGTTCCTAGTGTTCCTCTAGTTGTGTCTTCTATTCCTGCAACTTCTTACACTTTCCCTAGTGTGTCTAATGTTGCTATTCCTCCTATTTCCTCTAATGATTCAAAAATAATCAATTTGGCTCAAATTGTATCATCCCTACAACAACAACTTGCTTCCTTAACTCAAAACAAGTTTAGTATTCCTACATGTGACATGGAAATTCCTTTGTCCTTGGATATTATTTGTACTCCTGTTCCTTAGCAAGTCGATATGCCTCATCTTGAGAATTATAATGGAAAAGGAGATCCTGTTCATCATGTTAAAACATTCCAAATCCTTTGTAGTGATTATGCTCATGACCATAGGATTTTAGCCAAACTATTTGCTAGAACTTTCCATGATAAGGCCTTACAATGGTATTGTTCCTTGCCTCCTTATTCTATTGATTCCTTTCCAAAACTTGCTAATGCTTTTATTCAACAATTTCAAAACAACATTGGCCGACAAGTGTCTTTGACTGATTTGATGCATTGTAAACAAAGTGCTAAAGAAAAATTAACTGAATTTATTGATAGATTTAAGCATTTGCATGCTCAGATTTCCTATCCTATTCCTGATATTGATATTCAACGTATGTTTATTTCAAATTTTCAAAAGGATATTAGAGATAAGATTCTGCTTACTAAATTTACCTCTTTTCAACAACTTTGTGCAGTGCTTCATCATTATCAATTACAAGTGAGTCAATTTGAGAGAAACACTCCAATGGCTCATGTTCTAGTTGATAAGAGTGATGCTGCTCCTAATCCAAACAAATTTGAAAAATTCAACAACTATGTCAATATAAACAAACAAGCGAATGCAGTTGCTGATCAAGTTGCTGTTGCATCTCACAATGCCACTTTTGCATCCACTGCTTTTCGATTAATTCATACATTTACTCCTCTTTCTAAATCTTTACATGCTATTATAAATAGGTTGTTAATTGCTAATATGATTACTTTACCTCCTATTCGACCTCTTTTACCTACTACTATTTGTAATCACCTAAAAATGGACAAAGACAATTTAACAACAATTCAAAGTAAATCAAGTGAAATCAAAGAAAATCAAGGAAATAATTGAATCAATTGAATCACAATGCACAATTAGCCAATCAAAATTAAAATCAAGTCTTAATTCAAGATCAATCAAAATTGAGAGCATTTTAATTAAGTGCAATCAAATCAAAATACAATTAAATCAATTAATTGTATAGTCTTGGATTAAATAAAATTCAACCCATTCAAGGGGTACATGGCTAAAATAAATCAATTAAATCAATTAATAAATCTCAATTACTCTCAACAAACCAAAAGGAGAGGAAATCAATAAACCAATGAGATTTAAGGAAAGGCACTCACATGGATCAAGCCAAATTGAATCTCATTCACTCAAAGTGAAAAGGAATCTTAACCATCCATCTTGTCTACTTGTCCCAAGCTTTGAGGACACAAACTTTTCTTTATCTTCAAAGGGTGGAACCAAAGACTTAACCTTAACTCAACCATGATTAAACACACCTACACCCCCTACCATTGGAAAATCTATAAAAGGGAGGCCAAAATCCTTCATAATTCATCAACCACCTATCTAAGAATTGCATCAAACCTCTTGCAATTTGAGTTTAGAAAAGCATTTAAGAGCAATTTTAGCATTTATCTTGATAATTGTTAGCTTTAGCATAATTGTTTATCTTTATCATTCTCATACTAGGACTGTCATTAGTGAGAGCTTGTTGAGAGCTCACTCATTAACATCTTAGTTAGAGAACCATAGGATGCTCAATTAGTCATTAATTTTGTTAAATAGTTGCTCAATTGTGGTTGTATTTAGTGATTATTTCACTTATTGTTGATGATTAACCCTAATTCTATGAAGATACTTTTATTAGTATAAAAAATGGCACCCACCATGGGGCAGTAAGCCTCATTTTATCAATTTTATCATTTGGATCATCTTTTGTATGCTTGTATTTTCTATTTTCCATGGAATTTTTGTAGGAAATAGGTCAAATCATGCCTATAGTCAATTTAGTCACGCCTACAATCACTTGGATGATGCCTACAAGCTCTGTGTCAATGCTTATTTGTTAAAATTTTTCACCTGGTTGATACTTTCTATTCTATCTCACATTCTTTATTGTCGCATGTAATTGGAGAAATCACACCTATGCGATAAAGTCATATTGCCTTTGCCTAAAGAAGTCACGCCTGAGAGTTGAGAAGTGTCACCTACCGATAATCTATTGTCACCTATGACCGAGCTTTGCGAAGCATTTTGGATAACAAGTCATGCCTAGTATCATTCTCTTACGCTTGCTATTCTTAAAGTGTCTCTTAGACTTAATCAGTTTATGCAAATTTGAATATTATTTGCACTTATTAGTAAATTGTTTATGCTTGTTGAATGTTCTGTGTCGCCTGTTGCACTTTTAGTGTCGCTTGCTAATAGTTAACTTACGCTTGTAAATAATTTAATATTGCATATTTGTTGGACAATGTCACTTTTAGTTTTTTGTCTTAATTTGATTTCAGGTTGATTAATTCTATCATCTAACTCTCTGTTTGTACGTTTTGAGTGTAAATGAACAGGCATCAAAAAGTGCAGAAGCTAGAAACCAGGTTTAACAAAGAAGGGAAGGCACTAGCTAAGAAGATAAAGAAGGAAAATATAGCACATATCAAGTCTGTTCTTGAGTTAACCCAAGAGGAGGATAATTAGGTATATCAAAAATACCTTGTTGTAGTTGAAGCTTACAAAAAGAAATTTGTCTCTCTTAATTGGATCTTTAGTCCTTAGTTCAAATTTTTGTTTGAAAATTTGCAATTAAAGTACTTAAAATTCATTACATAAATCTTTGCTTTGTCAAGTTTTATTTTGGTTTCCCCTCATTGTGATTGTTAGTGTTGACTAACTTGCTGGAGGACAAACACACTTGGAAGGAGCTATTGCCAAGGTGAGATGAAAATAATGAAATCCCTTAAAAATGCCCCTAGCTTAGGCTAGCTACAAGGAAAAGTATTTCTCTATTCAAGCTTGCACTTGCTTAAATTGCAGCATTCTTTTGATATAAGCTTGAGATAAAATAGGAGATGAATTACACACTTCAATTTTAAGAATCTCCTTGTCAAGAGATTGGGAAAGAACAAATGTGTGTCTAAGTGTGTGGAACAAAGAAAGACAATAGGGATATGCTCTTCACTCTTTGAGTGAAACAAACTCCCAAACTTGTTGGCCTAAGTTCATTTCTTGTTTTTCATATATATGCTAAAGCAATAGTGGGCTCGCCTCCCAAGTTTGCCTTAACGAGGCCAGTGAGAGGGACATCCCAAAGTGGGATACACTCACTTTTGCCACAGGAATCCAACCCACTCTAAAATGAAACACATGTATCCTTAATGGGGTGCATGACAAATGGATTTTAATTTTTCAACCTTCCTCTAGTAGTCCTCACGGATTGCGCAAAATCATACTTTGGTGCATGTGGGAAGTCCTAACATACTTGGAGGATGAAAGATTGAAGTCTATTTGAATGGAATATATACTAAAACCTTGATAAAGTAGCAAAGACCACCTTCTAGAGCCATGTTTACAAACCAAATCTTGTGCTAGGTAGGTGCTTGAAGTGTTTTCTTGTGAAAAACCCGTGACAATGTTCTACAAATCAAACATTTTGTGTTTAAGTGGGTAAAAGAGACAAGTGAATGTGTGGTTGTTGTGTTTGAAATACATAAACAAGTGAGAGATATCCATTGAAAAGCATCTTATATTTTTAAATCTCCTCAATAATAAAAATCAACAACTCTCATATCAAGGATAAATTCCAAAACGAACCCTTGTTGGATGCCGGTTTCCACGCGGTCACAAACATATAGGGGATCATTACCAGGAGATAGAACTATCTTTGAAAACCCAAGGCAAGAAGTGGAGTACCAAAGTGTGTTCAAAGATCCTAATCAAAAAGAAATTTTCACGAACCTATTTGAACCAAGAATTGAAGAGATGGGTGATATGAATTCAGCCTATCACAATATCAATAATGCCAACTATAATCCTAAGAAGACACTTGAAGAAAGGGTTGAGAAAGCTGCCCAAGACAATGATTTCCTAGAGGTTATGGAAAAATTAATAGACAAAGATAGGGATAACTTCTTCCTAAACCTAGCACAAAAGGGGGTAAAGCTGCCCTATGACTTTGATATTGACCAACTTAAAAAGGACCAACACCAAGATGATCCTATGAACATCATGACTAGGAAGATTAAGGCCTTTCAAGAACAAATTGATACCATGAAGAAGGCAACCGAACCTAAGGCCTTTTCCATAGAAGCTTTGTGTCCTTTTCCTTTCGACAAAAGTTTAGCAATGGTATCTTTTCCCTTCAATACTATCTTTCCTAAATACGATAAATACATGGGTAAAATAGACCCACAGGACCATTTAAGGGAATTTTGTGCCCTAAGTATAGAGTTTATGCATAAATGATACTTATCTAATGAGACTCTTTCCTAGAAGCTTAGGAGGTCCCACAATGGAGTGGTTTTCAAAACTAACTCCTGGAATAAAGTCTTTTGAGGAGTTAGCCTCCAAGTTCATAACCCATTACTCTTACAACATTGAGCATGAAATTACTATGCTCAAGTTATGCGATACCAAACAAAAAGATGGGGAGTCCTTCTTAGGATTCCTAAAAAGGTGGAGGACCATTTTTTCAAGGTATCCATGAAGTATCCCAGAGAAAGAGAAGATGGAGATCTTCACCAATAACTTGACTGCTGAAATGAACTATTGATTACAGCTTCAATGTCCTCCAACATTTGAAAAACTTATTGAAAATGGAGTTAAGATTGAAGACGTTTTGGTCAAAAGAGGTGAGATTAAATTATTTAAAGACAATAAATCCAACAACAACAACAACAAAAACAATAACAATAATTTAAAATGTTCCTAAATATTTTAACAATCAAGGGTCCAACAATCACAATGATAAATCAAAATCATAGAACAAAAATAACAATAAAAATATTGTGAATGATGGGGTTGTGGAGTCACAAAACTTGAAGTCTACCCCTTTTATTCTACCTTATGGAGTGAATTCTTCAAACAATGTTAATCAAGCAAATAAAGCTCCATATAATCCCAATAATTATAACAACAACAATTCTAACACTTCCAACAATAAGACTTAGGATAAGTCAAAATCGAACTCCAACTATAATAAAATGAAATTCACCTACTTGGGTGAACCTTTGGAGAATGTACTAAGAACCTTGTTGGCCAATCAAGTTATCACACTACCTGACATATCAAATTATGAACCCAAAGTCAAACCTCATTGGTGGAATGCATCTCATCATTGTGAATACCATCGAAAAAGAGGTCATCCAACCAATGAGTGCATGAAATTGAAGCACGTAGTGAAAGATTTAATTAATAATGACATCATCCAAATTGAAGGACCTCAAAACAATGGGGATCACACGGCCTACAAGAACCCCTTTTTGAATCATGAAAAGGGGGAGTCATCCAATACAAATCAAAACCATAAAAAGGGTAACGATAAAGTGAATTTTGCCCATACTTATGATAACACCAATAAATACCATAAATGAAGAAGATCAAAGTGTAAATGTTGTTATAATAAAAGGAAAATCAAGAGAAGCATCAGAAAATGTGATCACTAGGGGGAAAGCCTCAAAATTTTTTATACCTAATAATGATCCAAAAATTGTGGTGTCAAACCAAGCTTCCACATCATCATCAAAACAATACAACTTGGTTGACCAATTGCAAAGAACTCCCGCTCAAATCTCTATTCTTGAGCTGCTCAAACTATCACCAATCCATAAGGATATCTTGGAAAAAGCCTTTTAGGAAACAAATGTGCCTCTAAATTTGGAGGTAGACAAGTTCCAAAACATGGTGGGGCATTTAATTGCACCTCATTGCCTATCATTCTCCGAACAAGATGATATATCTCTTAATCATCCCCAAAATCTTCCCTTACACATAGAAGTGTTGATCCACAAGCATAGGGTGAAAAGAGTCCTTATAGATGGAGGTGCTGGCCTAAATATTTCTACCCTTAGCTTGGTTAAAGCCTTAGGTTTTTTTGAGGAGGCTATTGACCCAAAGAAAAAGATAACCATAAAAGCCTATGATGATGAAGAAAGAACGTTAAGAAGAGTCATAGTCTTGCCCATAAGAGTTGGTCCTATGCAAAAAGAGACCATATGCCAAGTATTGGACCTAAAATTGAATTATAATATTTTGTTAGGAAGGCCATGGATCCAAGAAATGCAGGCTGTTCCTTCAACTTATCATCAATGCCTAAAATTCCCATATCAAGGGCAAGAAATAATGGTAAGTGGAGACCTCAATCCCTTCCAATATTGTAATAACATCAAACCTATAAATGACTCATTGGTTCCACACAATGTTGAAGGGTCTATACCAAATCAAATGGAACAAGGCCAAAGTTCTAAAGACATCCCTTTGCTAAAAGGAAAAGAAAAGATGGAAGAAGAAATTATTGTTAAAGAAACTCCAAAACTCATTAACCAAACTACATCGACTAAAGGAAAAGAGAAGGTTAATGAGAATGATATTATGGAAGAAGCAAAAGAAGACTCTATCAAAGCTATCCAAAGATATACTAAAGAAGCCCATTATCAAAAGATGGATAAAATGATGAAAAACTTTGATAAGCAATGCAAAATTAAACAACAAGGAGTGGGTGAATACTCCTTATCCATGATGGACCTACCCTTATCACCAAATTCCTTTGGAAAACCTCCAAGTCTACCTCATAAATATAATGAAAACTTTGTAAGGGAAAGTACATCATCCATCATGAGTGAAGAGAATAATGAAATTCTGAATTGGTTATACAAGGATGAAGAATCAAGTGCTCACGTCAAGCACATTCAAAATATAACCATCCCTACTCATCAATATGGTAAAGGTTTTGAAATCATAAAAAAGATAGGTTACAAAGGTCAAGGACCTTTAGGCACAAGAAATGAAGGGCTAATTGAACCCCTAGAATTGACATGGCGAGATTCCAAGGAGAAAACAGGTTTAGGATATCTTGAAGAAGGATACACACAAAAACATTATCCCAAAGTATATGATCAAATACTACAATTAGAATCTCATAGTGATGAGGATTATAATGAATGGGAATGGGAGACCCTATTAGATGAGTCATGCCAAGACAAGGGTATTGATGTCATTCATACCTATGCTTCTACCAAAAATAAAGGACTAATGGCAGAATCAACTTCGAATCAAGCATCTAGTTCTAGTCAAGAGGGTCCAAATGATGTGCCAAGCATAGAAATCAAAATAAATAAATGGGTAGGTGAGCCATATGTTCCTTCATGAGACCTACTATGGAAGAATCAAATGCTAGGTTTAATCCCCATGAGTTTTATCCAATAGAAACCATAGTGGAGTCTAGTGAGGAGGATTTTGATCCTTCTTCTTTAGAGCATTTAGAGGAAGCCCATGTCCGAGATCTTCAAGATACAATGTATGAACCCTCCAACAATGAGATATACACTTTAAACCCAATTGAGACAAATCCAAGTGTTGACCCTTTAACTCTCATTCGGCCAGACCTAATTGAATGGCATATACCTTGCCAACTTTCTTGAATGACAACACGTTGTCCCAATACCTCAACGCGGTTGAACCTTCTTCTACCAAAGACTATCAAGAAGAAATGATCAAAGGGAGCATTCAAACTCTTAATCCAAGAAAAAATGAAAAAATAAAAAAAAATCGAAAAGGAAAAGATTCGAGTGTTGAAAACCACTTTGTGGCAACATTAGATCCAAAAGAAAGAAAAAAAGAAATAAAGGATGTTTCTAAAGGTGAAAACCCAATTGAGGCACCTATAGAAGGGAGTTTGGATGTTCTACCAGATCACTATGAAGAAAGGTCTCCAATTCTAATCGAGCCAACATAAAAGATAAACATTGGATCAAAAACAGAGCCAAAGATCATCCACTTAGCATCGTCCCTATCAAGCAAAGAAAGAACAAAGTTCATCAAGTTTTTTAAGGAAAAGAAAGTTAAATTCACATGGTCTTATGATGATATGTTGGGGTTAGACCCAAATTTGATAATGCATCATCTCAATATAAAGGAAGGAGCTAAACTGGTCAAGCAAAAACTAAGGAAAATGCACCCTCATATAGCCCTACTTGTCAAAGTAGAATTAGAGAAGATATTAAAGGTGGGGTTTATAAGAGCCATTGATTATGCACAATGAATCTCCAATATAGTGCCAATATCAAAAGCAAATAAGTCCATCAAAATCTGCATAGATTTTAGGGACTTAAATTTGGCATGTCCTAAAGATGATTTCCCACTTCTGAGCATTGATGCCATTGTAGACCTAACAGTGGGACACTCCATGTTTTCACTGATGGATGGATTTAGTGGCTATAATCAGATCAAGATAGCACCTGAAGACCAAGATAAAACTACCTTTACATGTGCATGGGCTACATTTTTGTTGGAATGTTATGCCTTTTGGCTTGAAAAATGCCGGAGCAACCTATCAAAGAGCAATGACTACAATATTCCATGATATGATGCATAAGTTCATGGAGGATTATGTGGATGACATACTAGTTAAGTAACATTCAAGAAAAGAACATCTACCTATTTTGGCAAATTTTTTTGAAAGGTTAGAGGAGTTCAAAGTAAGGCTTAACCCTAAGAAATGTGCTTTTGGAGTTCAATCTAGCAAACTTCTAGGTTACATTGTATCTGCCAAAGGGATAGAGGTTGATCCTGCTAAAGTGAAGGCAATAATGGAAATGGAAGCACCTAAAACCATTAGTTAGATGAGATCTTTACAAGGAAGGATACAATCCATTAGGAGATTCATCTCTCAATTGGCAGAAAAATGCCATAATTTCACCCAACTTTTGCATAAAGACACAATCTTCAAGTGGGATGAAAAATGTGAAGAAGCTTTCAATCTACTAAAGAAATACCTAATGAATCCCCCAATATTGATGCCACCTATCAGAGGCAAGCCCTTAATCTTGTACATTTCAGCAACAGAGAATTCATTATTTGGCTCAGCCCTGAACTTGTGTACTTTGAAATTCATTCAATAGATTGGGTTCACCCAGGCCGATATAGCACATGAAGTAATTACTATCAAAGCCTATGAAAACTTGGAGCATACCTCTGAAGGTACCATTACTTTTCCCATTTAGTTGGGCCCAGCAACACAAGATACTATTTGCCATGTTGTTGATCTTGACCTACCATTTAATATTCTCCTAGGCCAACCATGGATTCATTCCATCAAGGTTGTACCATCTACTTACCATTAGTGTATCAAATTTCTACTTCAAGGCACTGAGGTTACCATCCATGCTGACCCCCAACCCTTCACATACTATCGTGCGATGGAAGCATCATTCCCTCACTCCTGGAACTGACATTGGTACTTCTATTGCCAGCTCATCCTGATCCCATTGCGATCTAGAAACCATTCTCACCTCCACCCTCTCTTCCGTCAAGACCAATAACCAGGGTTGTGGTGAATATAGCCTACATGATGTATTTTCCATAGGGGCCCTCCCACTTGATCCACATACTCAAGGGCACCCAAATCACCAAAGTAAGCCTATTGAAGAGCATCATGAAATCAAGAGAATGGGACCTATGACTTTTGAATCCCATGGCACATTAAATAGTCAAGAAATGGATCCTGACATTAATAGGTGGTTGTACAAAGATCCCCCACCACTTGACAAACAACTTCTTGGCTACTTCAAAGATAAATACCCACAATCGCACAAGTACACTACTAAGCAATGGAACTACCAAGGTGGTGGTCTAGGACCACAAGAAGGTGGAAGAAAAGACCCAATTACAGCATCCAAGAACCCACAACATCAAGGTCTTAGCTTTAATACCCCTCACCTGCATATACAAGAGCCCAATACTGCAACTGGGGGCACCAACATGACTAGTGTTCCCCTCTTAAATAGCTAGGATGACCTCATAGAGATCAAAGACATCCCTGAAGAGAAAGAAATCAAATCCTATGATGATATCTTTGTTGATGACACCCTCCTAGGGACTTTTGTCCTCCGACAACTTGCCATCAATCTCATAGAACTTCCCCTCACCCACCCTAAACTCATAGACTGGGACCAACCAAGCGTCACACACATCAATGAGTTCCAAAGCACAGAATCACTCCTAGAATTCATGGGGGCATTAGGCCCACACTCAATTCAAGATTAAGGGTCAACTCACATCTATAAGCTTGACCCAGAAGGATACTTAGGAGAGGAGGCAAGCTTTAGCTACAAAAGAGAAATAGAAAGAGTAAAACATGAGTCCTTATGTGAAAACCCTTATGGGGCACATTCTGATTCCAAAAAAGTAAAAATAAAGAGCGTATCTTCTAGTGAAAACTTGGCAATTCAAGCGCTAGAAGATGAAGACTTGCCTCTTCCTCCCATTCAGGATTATAGACTTGAGCAGTCACCTATCATCATAGAAGAAACCAAGCCAGTAAACTTAGGTATAGAGGAATGTCTGAGGATCACCTACATTGTAGCCAACATGACAGAAGGTGAAGAAATGGCTTTCACTGCGCTACTTCAAGAAGCTACTAGAAACTTTTCATGGTCATACACACACATGCCTGGACTTGATCCTAAACTTGTTGTTCATCATCTAGCCATAGACCCCAATGTTAAGCCAGTAAAGCAGAAGCTACACAAAATGCATCCCAAAGTAGCTCTATTGGTAAAATCAGAACTAGAAAAGCTCTTGGATGCAAAGATTATCAGAGTTATAGATTACTTAGATTGGATCTCCAACATGGTACCTATCACAAAGTCTTTCGGCAACATCCGAATTTGTATAGATTTTAGGGACCTAAACAAGGCATGTCCTAAAGATGATTTCCTGCTACCTAACATAGACATGATCGTAGATCTTACAGTGGGCCATGAAATGTTTTCACTAATGGATGGTTTCTCAGGATACAATCAGATTCATATAGCAGTAGAAGACCAACACAAAACAACATTCACCACTCCATGGGGTACCTTTTGCTATAACATGATGCCCTTTGGTCTAAAGAATGTAGGAGCCACATATCAGAGAGCGATGACAACAATCTTCCATGACATGATCCATAAGATCCTAGAGGACTATGTGGATGATATTCTTGCAAAATCAAAAACACGCCATGAACACCTTGACATTCTTGAGAGTGTGTTTGATCACCTACAACACTATGGGTTACGACTCAATCCAAAGAAATGTGTCTTTGGTGTTACATCTAGAAAGCTCTTAGGTTTCATATTATCATGCAGAGGCATAGAGATTGACCCTAAAAAGGTCAAAGCAATCATAGAAATGCCTCCTCCAAGAACACTCAGATAGCTCAGAAGCCTACAAGGAAAGCTTCAATCAGTGCGTAGGTTCATTTCTTAGTTGGTAGACAAGTGCCAACCTTTCACGCATCTCTTATGCAAAGACAAAAGCTTCAAATGGGATCCCATATGTCAGAGAAGCTTTGATAAGCTCAAGGAGTATCTAGCCAATTCTCCAATCCTAATACCACCAGTTCCAGGACACCCTCTCATACTCTACATCTTAGCAACCACTACAGCATTGGGGGCACTCCTAGCTCAGCATGATGATGAAAACAAAGAGAGAGCCATCTACTAAATTAGTCAAACTCTTGTCGGCTATGAGCTTAATTACTCACCCATGGAAAAAGCATGCCTTGCAGTGGTTTTTACCACTCAAAAGCTTAGACATTACATGCTCAGTCACACAATCAGGCTCATTTCAAAAGTGGACCCCCTCAAATATCTACTATAAAAGAAAACTCTCATAGGCCGTATGGAAAAATGGGTCATGATATCAGCGAGTTTGACATCTAGTACATAGATCAGAAAGCAATCAAAGGGAAAGTCATTGCCAATCAGTTAGCAGAAGCACCACTGGTGGATGCTTATCCACTAATCATGGAATTCCCTGATGAACACTTATGTATGCTTGAAGAACAACCCACGTGGAAGCTATACTTTGATGGCTCCTACACATTACATGGATCAGGGGCAGGAATTCTATTTGTTACACCTCAAGGTGACTACATTCCAAAATCGTTCAAGTTGGGATTTTCATGTACCAACAACATTGCAGAATATGAGGCACTCATCTTAGGTCTCAAAATAGCCATTCAATGGAATATCATAGAACTACAAGTGTTCGGCGATTCACAACTGATTATCAAGCAAGTCCTAGATGAATATCAAACAAAGGATGATAAGCTGCTACCTTACAAAGAACTTGTGGACAGATTGAAAGAGCATTTCCTGAATCTACAGTTTATGTAGATGCCCAGACTTCAGAACAAAGCAGCAGATACAATAGAAACTATTGGGTCCTTGTTAGAAATCCCATGCGACGGATCACATTATGAATTCCTAGTTGAGTAGCTACATACACCAGCTTATGAGAATGCCGATGTAGAAATGGTGTGTGTCTTGGTTGGTCCCCAGTCCCTATGGTACCACGACATCCATGCATATCTAAAGAATGGTATCATATCTCCCCATCTCACCAATAACCAATGCCAAAACCTTATTCATAGAGCTTCCTGCTACACTCTTGTAGCCAACACCCTTTATCATCGAGGATATCACAACATCCTTTCTAGGTGTTTAGATTCGAACGAGGCTGTCCTGACTTTACAAGAGGTCCACACTGGAATTTGCAGTGCCCACATGAGTGGCATGGTTCTAACTAAGTAGTTGCTTTGAGTTGGGTATTATTGGCCAACCATGGAACATGATGCTTGTGAGTTTGTCAGAAAATGTTTATCATGTCAGTAGCATGCAAATTTGATTCATGCACCAGCACAAGACTTACAGCCCATTGCGCCACCTTGGCCATTTTCATGTTGGGGCTTTGACCTTGTCGGCTTAATCACTCCCCTTTCCTCGGATGGACATAAGTACATAATAACTGCCACAGAGTACTTCACCAAATGGGTTGAAGTGATTCCGCTCATCCTAACTACTGGCATCCAAATATCTAAGTTCATCCTTTGCCACATCATTTGTCACTTTAGCATACCATCTACCATCTTCATAGACCATGGCACACCTTTTGAAAACCAACATGTGGATGATTTGTGTGCTAGACTCCACATCCATCACTATTTCTCTAGTCCATATTTCCCTCAAGGAAATGGCCAAGCTGAGGCAACCAACAAAACTATCTTGAAAATCCTCAAGAAGGTTGTTAGTGATTCTAGTCGTGACTGGCACCTCCAAATCAATCCCACCCTTTGGGCCTACCGTACGTCTTATCGCACTCCCACAGGCACCACCCCATATTCCCTTGTATATGGTGTCGAAGCCATTTTGCCGATCGAGGTCGAGCTCCCATCATTGTGAGTCTCCATGAAGAACTACACCACTGATGAAGACTATCATGTGGCCCATCTCACACAGCTAGACCTGTTAGATGAAAAGAGACAACAAGCATATGATCACCTGGTTGCATACCAGAATTGACTCAAAAGGAGTTATAACAAGAAGGTCCATCCTAGACAATTTTAGGTCGGTGACATGGTCCTCACAGAAAATTAGAAAGTCCAAGCAAACAGAGAAAAGAAAGGCAAGTTTGAGCCTACTTGGTTGGGCCCCTATGTTTTCACAGCATGCTTCAGCTCTGGAGCTTATCAGTTATCTACACCAGAAGGTGAGCCTTTGAATGATCCAATCAACATCATACATTTGAAGAGGTTCTATGCCTGAACTAGATCTACATATTCATAAAATCCATATAAATTGGAAAAAGTAGAAAAATACAAAAAAAAGCAAAAAAGAGCAAAGAAAAAGAAAAATAATCGTCCAATGGTGAAAACTTGGCAATTCAAGTGCCTTGGACAAGTATGTTGGTGAAAACCTGGCAAACAGGTGCCATACATAGTGGACCAAGTCATTATCTATCAAACTCCCTTCCCCCCCCATCCCACTATCTCAGTCCTTTTTTCTCCCATCCCCATCCCCATCCACCATCCCCCAACATTTCTCTTTTTCATGATCCTCAAGCAAATCCACAATCCCACTTGTACCCTATCTTGCACATATCTTGCACATATTTTGTACCATATCTTGTATATCCTGTATAGCATGATCCTTCTTGTACCATATCCTGTATAGCAAGATCTTCCTATCCCCAATCCTGAGCTTCTGTACATATCTGTTGTATCTCTTTTTGCGTCCATTGTACATATCCTTGTCTCTTGTTGTACATAGTCCTTGTTAGTCCTACACCAGCATTTGATCATAACACTTTGTCCTACCCAGCCTTATACTTCAACAACATCAATTGTCGACTATTCTTGATCATCATGACCATCTTTGAACTGCATCATTTGCCGATCAGCAACACAACATTCTCCCCATCAACATCAGGTCAGCATAGATGTATGCTTCTATTTTGTCTGACCTAAGCCTAATCACGGGTCCCCTCAGTTGTATCCTTCCTATCTGACCTAATCTTCCACCAAGCACACTAGGTCCGTGTCGATGCATCCTTCCACACATTTAGACCAATCTTCCCACCATCAATCACATCAAATCTCTCTCCTTGACAAAGGATGTCCTTTTGGAGTTCTCATTTTTGACCTTGGATTTTGTCCTTTGGGTCTTGTTAATCTTTTACGGCTTCTCGTTGGTCTCTACTCAAAGTCACCACGATCCTTTATATCATGGTGCGCTGCGAATGAGGATAATCTAGGGCAAGGTCTTTTGATTTTTTTCTTCTGCCTATGAGTTAGTCGTGTGTTTGTGGTTTCTTCAGCATCATTTCCACCATGCCTCCTCCGGGTTTCATGTGTGATGCTGGGGCAACCCTGCATGTCTTTTTAGCGTCAGTCCTCTGCAATGCTGGTGATAAGGCCTTGTGATCCCAATATCCTTGGCAGGTCTCTAGCATTGCTATATTAAACTAGGTTGTGCTCTCCACATTTGCACTTGGAGCTTCCCCAATTCCCCTGCATCTTGCATCATATAGATTAATCTTGCATCCTCATATAGCTGCATCCTGCATTTTGCATTTAATCTCATCTAGCACTCACCCATCTTTGCTCTTGGAAGCTTGGTTATTTATCTTCCCTTCTTCCTAGGTCCTTCCTTCTTTGTTTCCTTTCAAGAAAATTCCACAATTTTTACTCCTTGCGTTATTTTCTCAAGGGGGCACAACCCATCATTCCTCTAAATTCTAGCCTTGGGCATCTTATTTTCTTATCTTTGATGCCATGCCACTTGCGGCATCGCATCAAAGAGGGGCAAAATGTAGACACCTAAAAATCCTTTAGAAAATAAAGTATTTTTATTTTCTGAAAAATTCTTGATGACATCATCATTTATTAATTAATTAATTAATTAATTAATTTTTATTTTATTAAATCCCTTTATCTTAATTAAAAATATTTAATTAAGAAATCCCTCCCAAAAAATGTTTAAATCTTATTTAAACATTATCTCCTTGTTTATTAATTATTTAATTAATAAATTGACCAAAAATCCCAAAATAAATAATTAATTTATTTTTTGCCCAAAACTTGGCCAATTTCCTTAAGACCACTAACCTCTTCTAGAATCTTCTAATCCTTCTTTAATTTTGATTAAAGGCTAATCCCCTCATTTCCTAACCCTAATCCCAACTCAAAATATTTAATTAAGATTAAATATTTAATCCTCATATTTGTTAAATTCATTTTAATAAATATTCTCAAACCTAAACCATGGAAATAAATAAATCTTTATTTATTTCCTAAAATCCCTGTTTATCCTAAGGAAATTGTAGACTCTTCTAGAAAGTCCTAATCCTAATCCTAATCCCCCCCTAACCTTGTCACATTCCCTAACCAAGGTTAGCCAACTCCTAAGCTTAACCCAAAGTCAACAAACTTCTAGAGACTTCTCTTAC